>SEYY01014424.1:0-19057 GCA_009176605.1 Armadillidium nasatum | reverse complement strand
TATATATATATATATATTATATATATATATATATATATATATATAAATATATATATATATATATATATATATATATATTATATATATATATATATATATATATATATATATATATATATATATATATATATATATATATATATATATATCGATATACAAAAAAAAATAATATCAGTAATTTTTCTTCCACAAAAAAAAAAAAAAAAAAAAAAAACCACATCCAACCTCAACACGAATCTATAACAAACTGTTTCATTTTTAGTCTGTTATATTTAAGAACTTCTTAAAAGGACAAAACTAGCAACTTTACATTTTTTAAACATTAGAAACTAATGTCCAAGTTGCCAAAAACTGTCAGAAGACAGACTGGCAACTTCATAAAAACTGCTATTCAAATTTGGCATACTTTTTTTTATAAGTTGCTATATCTGTCTTATTATTTAAGAACCAATACTTTGGCCTTATTGAGGACTCTGATTTTAGAGCCCATATTTTTCATAATTGCAATGTGTCAAAAAAAAATATCGTACCTACAAATTTGTAGTTGCAAAACGCATTTAATTCTTATTTTCTTTATTGATTTATACTTTTTATGTATTAAGTTGTTAAAAAATGAATTTAAATCACTTTTCTGTGACAAAAATTTCATTTTAATATAAACATCCTACGCCTGGTATTTTTAATTTGGAGGGGCTGCAGCCCTGGAGCCCATATAGACGAGCCGCCACTGTATATATATATTTCACTATCACCTTTCCCACTTTCGTGAGGTGGTGTCCGCCACAATTCCCTTACAAACATAACTATTCTTACCTTTCAACGCTTTCACCACCTCCCTCCATCTCTGTCTCCACAAATCTTCTACCCTCGTCTAAACTCAAATTCCTTCCATCAAAATCACTCTCACTCCATCCATCCATCTCCCTATCTACGTCAGATCTACGTACCTTGCCAACCATTCTGTTCTCTTTCATTCTTCACATATGTCCAAACCATTTTAGCACATCCTCCTCCTCTCTTTCAATTACACCTTCTTCCATTTACACATCTCCCTTATTCTTTCATTTCTAATCCTATCAATCCTTCTCAATTTATATATCGCTCTCAAATCTTTCATCTCAAAGACATTGAAACTTTTTCTCAACCGAGCACTTATCGTCTATGTTTCACACACATACAATACAGAAGGTGAACACATACATTCAAACATTCTTATCTTTATTTCTTTCGAAATTTTCCTTTCTTCCATACTTTTCTTAGGCCCCCCAATACTTTCATTCCTTCTACCACTCTGTTCTTTATTCCTTTTTCCATCCCACCCTTACCTTCCACCCAACATTACTAGATATTTGAATTCATTCACCTCCTCAAGTTTCCATTCTCACACTTCTACAAACCAATTCCTCCCTCCACATTTCCTCATCCCCACCTCTAATCCTCATAACTTTATTCTTCGCTGGATTGAATTTCAATCTCGTGTTTGCACATTTCCCTTCAAACTCTCTCACAAGTATTCTCATCTTTTCTCCAGATTCTGCCACCAACACATGCCGCATCATCTGCAAAAAGTAAAACATTCACTTCACATTCACCCTCCATTTCTCAACGTAATACTCTTCCCTTCTCTCTCCATTTTTCTAAGTAAGCCATTCATCAATAGATTAAATAACATGGAGATATTTACAAACCCCTGTCTCAATCCCACTCCTATGCTAAACCAATCCGATAGTTCTCTCTTCACCCTCACTCTTGATCTACAATTCGATATATATATAATATATATATATATATATATATATATATATATATATATATATATATATATATATATATTATATATATATATATATATATATATATATATATATATATATATATATATTAGTGATGGATCGGATGTCATATTTTCTAATTTGCGGATGCGGATGCGGATGTCGAATTTTGGAAAAGTGCGGATGCGGATGTTGAATTTTTTGAAAGTGCGGATGCGATGCGGATGCGGATGAATTTTCGAAATGCGGAGGATGCGGATGCGGATGTTGATTTTTGTGCGGATGCGGATCCTAATCACATATATATATATATATATATATATATATATATATATATATATATATATATATATATATATATATATATATATATATATATATATATATATATATATATATATATATATATATATATATATATATATATATATATATATAACAATAATTCAATTTCGTAATTTGATATTCTATAATCTATATTCTATTAATTTTTTTCTTTTACATTCTTTTTTAATTAAGCCATATATTTTTTTGTGTACCCCCTATCGATAGCAGGCGTACCCCAGGTTGGGAACCGCTGCTCTAGAGGAGAAGTTGGAACAAACCTTAGATAGCTGGTCCGCAGTAAATGTTTACCAAAGTATCCCTCTCACTAGGAACCAGTTTCCGTGTGAACACCAGGAGGTTTTGGTGGACTTGTTTATTAAATATAATACCCAATTAGCCAGCTCAGCGGACGTGGAGAGGTTGTTTAGTCAAAGCTCTGACATTTTAAGACCAAAGAGGGCTGCCATGGCATCCAGCAATTTTGAAAAATTTATCTCTATGAAAGGGAATATGACCCTGTTCAGAATGCAAGAGGAGAGCTCCGAGGAGGAAGAGATCATAGATAATTGAATAAATAGAATTTAAAATCCTTCAAATTTACATCTTTCAAATAAAATTTAAAAATAATTCATTTTTACATACTTGCGCTCTATTTATTTATTTATTTATTTATTTATTTATTTTGCTCTCCTAAACTTGCGCTTTAAAAAATTCTTTGATATGAGGACATGTGCGCTTTTGCATTTGCGGACTAAATTTTTGAAAAATAGTGCGCTTTTGTGCTTGCGCACTAAGTTTTTCCAATTTGTGCTTTTGCGTTTTCGCTCTAAAGTTTAAAATTTGTGCTCCCATCTCTGTATATATTTCTCTCTAAACGAGCTTCTAAGAGGTTAGGTGTTCTGATGCGCCTTCAGAATTTCTTTACTCCACCCCACTTGCTTGCTCTGCATAGAGGTATTGTTCGCCCCTGTGTGGAGCATGCGTCACACATCTGGGGTGGTTCCACTCATACAGTTCTCCTTGAGCAGGTGGAGTCTAGGGCTTTTCGTCTTATCAACTCTTCTGCTCTCACTAATTCTCTCCAGTCTCTTTCTGGCCGTCGAACTGTTGCGTCACTCTCTCTATATTATAGCTATTACAATGAACACTGCTCCTCTGAACTCTTCCGTCGCATACCTCCTACATCGAGAAGGGTTCGTGCGACACGACTTTCTTCACACTCTCATCCTTTCCGTGTCTAACTCTCCAACCCCAGCCTTAACCGCTATGCTCAATGTCTGGAACACACTCCCTTTATCTGTTTTTCCAACTTCTTTTGACTTACACACCTTTAAACGCCGTGTATCGGAACATGTCAGCCTTTTAAATTGACTCGATTTCTGGATTGTTCCATAACTCAGGTGGTAACTTCGTAAGCCTCTGTATATATATATATATATATATATATATATATATATATATATATATATATATATAATATATATATATATATATATATATATATATATATATATATATATATATATGCAAAGAATTGTACTTGCTCAAATACTTTATTTTGCTTTAGGGTCTGTGTAGGCCTAGACCTTCCAGCTATATAAAAAACAATTATTCCTTACCTTGTTTGATGTATTGTCTATTATTTGCTATTATTTATATTAAGAATATTTGGCATAGTGAAATATTTCTTCTTAAGTAATATTTTTATTTTATGTAAGTTATTTCACAATTATTTTACAAATTCACAACAATTTACAAGCGTAGTGTTTTCAACCGGTTTCGTTCTAATCTACTAAGAAAAATCGTTTAGCAAGAGTACCGGCAAGATCGATACTATAATATTCGATATATTGTTCATAATATCGATATATCATTTATCATTTATTATAAATAATTACATTTATTAAAAAAATTCAAAAATCTATACAACCTTCATTCTAAGATGGTGATACCCAGAGAATGAATTTCCAAGATTACTTGGAGATACACACCTGAACCCCCAACCTATGACATGAATTTGTTAGAATTGTAAATTGGAAGAAATAGTGAAAATTAAAGCTGTAGAGGAAACTTATTCTAACATGGTATACCTTAAAAATTGTAAAAAAATAAAAAATATTCAGAGAAAATTTTTAAATTTATATATATATATATATATATATATATATATATATATATATATATATATATATATATATATATATATATATATATATATATATATATATATATATATATATATATATATATATATATATATATATATAAATATATATATATATATATATATATATATATATATATATATATATATATATATATATATATATATATATATATATATATATATATATATATATATATATATACTTATGTAATCTGCTTTTTGAGGATTCGAACCAGGGCTCAAAAGATGGAATCCCGATGCGTTAACCACTACACCAAACTGATGGTACAAAAGGAGAGAATCCAGAACTTCTACTGGCATATCACCTAGTGAGAAGTCCCCGAAAAAAAACCCGACCACACTTGGGCGTAGGGTCAACATAGCCAATGCTCTCTTCTTCTAGACCTCACCTCTTATTCTTGACCGAAACTCAGATGTTTGAGCGTTCTGATAGCAAACCCTATTCTGTTTCCTCCTACTGTCTCTATCCTCAATTTTCAGCCAAAGTCGGTTGTTGTGCATACGTGCGCAACGATGTCGTTTGTTCTTGTGTCTCTTATTTGGAGTCTTCCGAATTTACCACCTTATGGCTTAGGCTCTCTTGCCAATCTACGACTAAATTCATTTGTTCTGTTTATTTATCTCCTAATTCTACTGACTATCCTAAATTCTTCGACTATTTAAACTCCAAAATAGAGCACATTCTCTCTTCTTCTCCTTTCTCTGAAATCATCATGTTAGGTGATTTCAATGTTCACCACCGCCAATGGCTTTCATCTAGTTCTCATGATACAGCTGGTGAACGTGCCTTCCATTTCGCTATCCAAAAGCGACCTTGAGCAGTTGGTGCAGCTCCCTACTCTTATCCCTGATCGTCTTGGAGATGAACCCAACATTCTAGACCTTTTCCTAACTTCTAATCCTTCTCCTTATACTGTTAAACTCTTTCCTCCTCTGGGTTCCTCCGATCACCATCTTATCTCTGTATCCTCTTCTATCTTTTCAAGTCTTCCGCAGGAAAGACCACCTTCTATTGAAAGGAAACGTTTGTGGCACTTTGGTGCCGCAAGCTGGTCGGACTTGCGGTCGTACTTTTTCGATTTCCCATAGAATGATTATTGCTTCCGTGGGAGGGGTCCCTCTGAGTGTGCAGAACGCATTACCGAGGTGATTCTCTCTGGCATGGAGGCGTACATTCCATATTCTTTCCCTTCTACTAAACCTAACAAACCTTGGTTTAACTCTGCTTGTTCTCGCGCTATCCACCGCAGGGATGATGCTTTCAGGGATTACCGTCGTCTTCAAACTCCAGAAACTCTCGCTACTTATATTTCATCCCGGAATCCTGCAAAATCTATCCTTCGTAAGACTAAAAACTCATTTCTCCGTAGAAAATGCAATAATCTTTCTGGTTCCTCTTCTTCACGTTCTTTCTGACATTTTGCAAAAAATGTCAACTCTAACTTTGCTTCTTCCTCTTTCCCTCCTTTAATATCTTCCGACGGCACAACTGCTGTTTTACCTTCTTATAAAGCTGAATTCTTTGCTCAAACTTTTGCCTCTGATTCAACCTTAGACGATTCCGGGGCTATTCCTCATCCTTCAACCCTCTCTAACTCAATTATTCCTAAAATTAGAATTTTTTCTAAAGATGTCATTTCTGCTCTCTCTGAGCTTAATACTAAGAAGGCGTACGGTCCCGATGGTATTCCTCCTGTGGTTCTCAAAACTTGTGCTTCCGAGCTTGCACCCTGCCTCGGTAAACTTTTTCGTCTTTGCCTCTCTTCTTCAACTTTCCCTTCTTGCTGGAAACGTGCGCTCATTCAGCCTGTGCCGAAGAAGGGGGACCCCTCTCAACCCTCCAACTACCGTCCTATTTCTTTGACCTCCGTTCTCTCTAAAGTTTTCGAATCTATCCTTAACAGGAAGATTTGGAAACATCTCAATTCTTCTAATCTTATCTCAGATCGCCAGTATGGCTTTCGTAAGAAACGCTCTACTGGTGATCTTCTTTCCCTTCTCTCTGATTCTTGGTCCTCCGCTCTTCGGCATTTCGGTGAATCTTTTGCTGTGGCGCTAGACATATTGAAAGCCTTCGATAGAGTCTGGCACAAAGCTTTGATTTCTAAACTTCCCTCTTTCGGTACCTATCCTTCTCTCTGTGATCTTCTCACTAATTTCCTTTCCTGTCATTCTATAGCAGCTGTTGTAGACGGCCACCGTTCTTCCTTTAAATCTATTAATAGTGGTGTTCCTCAGGGTTCTTTCCTATCCCAAACACTTTTTCTACTTTTCATTAATGACCTTCTCTCTATTACCTCATCTCCTATCCACTCCTATGCTGATGACTCCACCCTTCATTATTCCTTCCAGTTTGAGAAACGTCCCACCCAGCAGTAGTTGATAGACTCGAGAAGGGTAGCCTTGGAGCAACTAACCTCTGATCTTTCTCGTATTTCAAATTGGGGCAGAGAAAACATGGTTGTTTTCAATTCAGTTTTGCGGTTTTCACTTATGAAATAATAGAAACAAATTAAATTTTGCATATCGTACAGTATTATATATATATATATATATATATATATATATATATATATATATATATATATATATATATATATATATATATATATATATATTTAGAGAAAGAGAGAGAAAAAAAGAGAATCAACTATACATGGTTCATATTGAGTTGCTTGAGTCGCATGTGAGTTAGCTTTTCACAGTTACCGATAAGAAATTTAGAGGGGACCCCACAAGGCTTCAAAAATTTCTAACTTCACTCAAAAGGCTGCCATATATATATATATATATATATATATATATATATATATATATATATATATATATATATATATATATATATATATATATATATATATATATATATATATATATATATTGGTCCTCCGCTCTTCGGCAATTCGGTGAATCTTTTGCTGTGGCGCTGGACATATCGAAAGACTTCGATAGAGTCTGGCATAAAGCTTTGATTTCTAAACTTCCCTCTTTCGGTATCTATCCATCTCTCTATGATCTTCTCACTAATTTCATTTCCGGTCATTTTATAGCAGCTGTTGTAGACGGCCACCGTTCTTCAATTAAATCTATTAATAGTGGTGTTCCTCAGGGTTCTGTCCTATCCCCAACACTTTTTCTACTCTTCATTAATGACCTTCTCTCTATTACCTCATCTCCTATCCACTCCTATGATGATGACTCCACCCTTCATTATTCCTTCCAGTTTGAAAAACGTCCCACCGAACAGCAGTTGATAGACTCGAGAAGCGTAGCCTTGGAGCAACTAACATCTGATCTTTCTCGTATTTCAAATTGGGGCAGAGAAAACATGGTTGTTTTCAATGCCTCAAAAACTCAATTCCTTCATCTCTCCACTCGACACAATCTTCCACATAAATATGATATCTTCTTCGAAAACACACAACTCAAGCCTTCATCTGTTCTTAATATTCTTTGTGTTTCTTTTTCTTGTGATCTTTCTTGGAAAGATCACATTACTTCTCTATCTAAACAAGCTTCTAAGAGGTTGGGTTTTTGAGGTGCCTTCAGAATTACTTCATGCCACCCCAACTACTTGCTCTGTATAGGGGTGTTGTTCGCCCCCCTGTATGGAGTATGCTTCGCACATTTGGGGTGGTTCCACACACACAGCTCTCCTAGAGAAGGTGGAGTCTAGGGCATTTCGTCTCATCAGCTCTCGTGCTCCTACTAACTCTCTTCAATCTCTTTCTGCCCGTCGAATTGTTCTGTCACTCTCTCTTTATTATTGCTATTACAACAGACACTGCTCTTCTGAACTCTCTCGTCGCATACCTCCTCCATTGAGGAGAGCTCGTGCGACACGCCTTTCTACACAGTCTCATCCTTTCTCTCTGTCCAACTTTCCGACCCCAGATTTAACCGCTATGCTCAATCTTACATATACTCTACTGGTAAAGTCTGGAACACACTCCCTTTATCTGTTTTCCCAACTTCCTTTGACTTACATACTTTCAAACGCCGTGTATCTAGACACGTTGGCCTCCATCGATCATGATATAGATCTTTCCCAACTCCGGTGGAAATTGGTAGGCCTCTGGCCTTTCCCCACCGGAGGAGATATAAAATATATATTTAATATATATATTTAATATATTTAAAATTGTACAAATGTAAAAAATAAAAAATTTTTTTTAAAAAATATACATTTTATATAGCACCTTCAATTTATTTATCACATTTTTCATGGTTAAACACTTTCATTACTTAAACTAAAATATGGTTTAATATTGATTATATTTTCACTTTGTACTTTATTATTCTTTTTTATGTATACATTATTACCTGAAAATTTTACTATAGGATAGAGACCATGGTACACTGCTTCTAATTTGTTTCTGCCATATTGTTGGTTTTTTACAAGAACAAATTTCGCATCTTGTAAGTTCTTTGGGACATATATTTTTGGATTTTTGGCAGAAAATTCTGGAGATAGAGGGAGTCCCAAAAATAATTTTAATTTTTCTGCATATGTTTTTATTGAAAGTGGGAATGAGAAATCTACTTGCTCTATTAAAGCTCCAGGGAGGGAGGGATTTTGACCCATCATTAGGATAGCAGGGATTATTCCTTCTGAGTTTAATGGGGCAGTTCTTAAACATAACAGCACTACGGGGAGGAGATCCAACCAATAATTTTGAACATCTTCCAACTCATCCGACAGCATGGCTCGAAGAGACCTCAATAGTGTTCTATGAGAGTTTTCAATGAGTCCATTACTCTGAGGGGTATAGGCAGAAGTAAAGTTATGTCGGGATCCTAACTCCTCAAAAACACTTTTAAATAAATCAGAAGAAAATTGACCACCACGATTCGAAACATAAGTTCCTACCACTCCAGCTATGGATAAGAATTCTCTGGTAAATGTCTCCACAATTGTAGAGGTTTCTATGTTTTTCAAGGGGAAAGCAAAGAGTTAGCGAGAAAATCTATCAATTAAAGTTAAAAGATATTTATAGTTTTTACATGAAGGCATTTTAAGAATGTCTATATGAACCACCTGAAATTTTGCCGAAACTGGCTGGTAAGATTCATATGGTGGGCTTATTTTGCGTAATGATTTAGATCTCTGACATGAATCACAACTTAGAACAAACTGCTTTGTGTATTTGGGCATATCCTTCCATACAAAACGCTTCCTAAGAGATGCCAGAGTTTTCTTGACTCCAAAATGCCCAAGTGAATGTGAATAAGAAATAACAGGTGTAATGAAAGATTCAGGAACAAAGACACGAGGTGAAAGTGGAATAGATTCATCGACAACCAAAGACAGTAGGTCATTTTTAATAATAATAGTTTCGCCTTGGTCAGCTTGAGATTAGTATTTTCTTGCTTGTTTAAATATTTTTGAAGTTGCACATCTGTATCTTGTGTTGCTTGAAGTTCTTTATAATCAATTTTACACTGAAATAGCTTAAACACTTCATTGGCGGAAATATGGAAAATAGATGACAGTGAATGACAGTCATCCTCTATTAAAGAATCCTGCTGGGGAGAAAGCTCTGGTGTGACCAATGCTTCATCGCAGATTGCTTCAGGAAGGACTTCTGTAACAATGTCTTCTCTTCCAAGCTGGACTGAAGGGCTTGTTGCTAGTTCTATATCTGCATTTCCTGCAGTATTTGAAGAAGCTGGTAATTTCAGTGAACTGGTAGTTGACTGCTGAGCATGATTTCAGCTCAAGTAATCAGCAAGAATATTATCTTCAGATTTAATATGGTGTATGTTCACATCATATTCAGACAAGAAAGTTAGGTAACGCTGCTCCCTTTCAAGCAAGTGATTAGCATCAGTCTCTTTTTTAAGTGACTGTGTGACTGAAATATTGTCACAAAACACATCTATCTTCCGTCCTTCAACGATATGTTGAAATTTTTTTACAGTTTTAATTAACCAAGACAAGGAGTTCCTTGCTAAAAATACTATAGCTCATTTCAGTTGGGTTTAATTTATAACTATAGAATCCAAGTGGAACAGTTTTTTCATTTTCGGTTGAAACTACAACACCAGCCAAGGCAGTTTGACTGGCATCTGTGAAAATTGATATTTTGGCACTGTTAGATGGAAAACCCATAGGAGTAGCATTTTTCATAGTCAGTTTTGCCAGATTGAATGCTTCTTCAGCCTCATGATTCCTTTTTACTCTACGTTGTGAGTATGGAGCGCCTTTTAGAAATGAAAGAAGAGGAGAAAGAATATTAGAAATTCCAGGAAGTGAAGATCGGAAATAATTTATACTTCCTAAAAAGGAGCGTAGATCTTTAATAGTTTTAGGTTTCGGAATGTTTAATATAGAAAGACTTTTATCCTCACTAGGAAGCATAAAACCTTCTGACACATCAAAACCAAGATATGTAACCTTTGGTTGGCCAATTTGGCACTTATCAGCACTTAGTTTTAAATTAAAATAATTTAGCCTATCAAATACCATTTCTAAGACTTTTAGATGCTCTTCATGAGTTGGAGTAGCAATTAGAATGTCATCAATATAGATGAAAATATTAGGAATACGAGAAAGAATTAAAGAGATATATTTAGTGAAACTTGTGGGACTAGAATGAAAACCTTCAACTATACTGTTATAAGAAAAACTACCATATGGAGTATTAATTGTTAAAAACTTTCTATATATATATATATATATATATATATATATATATATATATATATATATTATATATATATATATATATATATATATATATATATATTTATATATATTTATTTATTTACAGAACGCCACCACTCACGGGCAGAGCCCTTTTCAAGGAGGGGGCACGCACATAAGGAGAAGACTCGTTTAAACACACACACCTAACGCACAGCCCTCAGGTGGGCGCAGACGGATATATATATATATATATATATATATATATATATATATATATATATATATATATATATATATATATATATATATATATATATATATATATATATATATATATATATATATATATATATATATATATATATATATATATATATATATATATATATATATATATATATATATATATATATATATATATATATATATATATATATATGTGTGTGTGTGTGTGTGTGTGTGTATATATATATGGCTTTTGTTAAGAAGATTTCTGGTCTCTCGATATTGATATATCGATTGTGATTTTGCTTAAAAAGAGTAGATAATCTATAAATTTTGAGTTATTTCTTTTCAGTTATTGGAGAGATTTTGACCTGGTAATTAGGTTTCTCTGTAAATACGAATTGAAGATTTAGATACAGTCTGTTTGATAGGCTGGAGCCTTCTTGCTTTTTTGCAAGTATTTTAAATTAATATTCGTAATTAGTGAAAACCTTGCAAAACCTGTAATTTTAGAACAAAGGTTAAAAACCTTCATGTATCTAAATGGTCAGCTTCTATCCTAATAACTACTGCATTGCAAATATTCGTTTAAGATAGGAAGATGATTATATATAATATACTTTTTGTTGGAAATTAAGTAGTAACGCAGATGACATTTATTGCTAGCAGAAAAATGAGAGTTATTGATAGATTAAAGTTTTACCATAAAGAAAGTAATATGAGAGCCTTATTGTTTCGAAAATTGGCTTAAAAGAAAAATTTACTGAAGTCGATGGGTCATTACCTAAAAAAAAGCTTAGTAAGGAAAGATATGCTTAGATAAGTTAGCTCTGGTTAGGTTAGTCTAGTTTGGTTTTTGTAAGTACATACTATTAAATTGGATTGCTATTATAGTTAATTAGGTCAAATTGAAAATCCTATTACTTTTAAGATCACATGATCACTCCCATATAAAAATATCTATAGATTTCGTTGTAAGTTTAATGGAACCCTTTGCTTCAGCATCGGAAAATCGCATTTGTAATGGCATAAGTCTTATAAATATATAACCTATGACTTTAATAAACTTTCACTTATGTATGATCAAAGATTACACCTATTGGAATTTCTATCGCTCTCAATAGGGTTCTTCCTGTATTTATACATATATATATATATATATATATATATATATATATATATATATATATATATATATATATATATATATATATATATATATATCCCCTCTTGAGGAACCTACGAGTTCCGAAAATCCCTATAGGAATCCATTAGGAACCTGAAAAAAAAGTCCGGGGATCTTAGACCAAGAAAAAAGTATGGCTAGTGTGATTTCACAGGAAAGGCCATGAAAAGCGAAGTGGGTGATAGGGCAACGCCAAACTCTAAAAAGAGGGCCACTAACCTTCCATAAAGAGTTCAGAAGGTCTCGGGGTAAAGTCTCGTACTCAAAAAGCTTCTCGAATGAGCAAGAGACCTTGAAAAGCATACAGATAACCTTCAAGATGTTACAGTGATTCTGGTTCGAATTTCAGGTAAATCGTTTCTGTCGAATTCCGTTCAAAAATCCATCAAAAGAGCTCAGGAAAGAGCCTGAGGTGAATTCCTTTCAAATTCCCTTCAAAAAGGCTCAATAAGGAGTGTGTCCCCCGGGTGAGCGGTGGGCCTACCGCTTATCCCAAATGCCGCTCTAACTCACGTTAGGTTTATTTATCTCCGATAGTGCAACCTATATATATATATATATATATATATATATATATATATATATATATATATATATATATATATATATATATATATATATATATATATATATATATATATATATATATATATATATATATATTGGTGATGGATCAGATCTTATATTTTCTCATTTGCGGATGCGTATGCGGATGTTGAAATTTGGTTAATTGCCGATGCGAATGCGGATGTTAAATTTTCGAAAGTGCGGATGCGGATGTTTAATTTTGATGAAGTGCGGATGCGGATGTTGAATTTTCGAAAGTGCGTTTGCTGATGTTAATTTTGATGAAGAAGCGAATGCGTATGCCATCAGTTATATATATATATATATATATATATATATATATATATATATATATATATATATATATATATATATATATATATATATATATATATATATATATATATACCGTGGCTCAAACGGTAGGGTGATTGACTCAGGTGCTTGAGGTCGCCGGTTCGATCCCACTTTGTGATCCTAGGTATTTACTACCTAGAAAAGTTCCTCTCCTCGAATAGTGCAATGCCCGTGAGATGTGAACTTTTATTATATATATATATATATATATATATATATATATATATATATATATATATATATATATATATATATATATATATATATATATATATATATATATATATATATATATATATATATATATATATATATATATATATATATATATATATATATATATATATATATATATATATATATATATATATATAATATATATATATAAGTTAAGACAGCTTCTTTCCTAGTGAACCTTACTCCAACACTAAGGGTTTCCATATGCTCATTAATACACTGTGAGCTTTTAATTAACTCCGTATCTCGATCCATCTTTTGCGTAAACTAAATTTTATAAATTTTTATTTTAAAATACAATCAATATATATATACTTATTAAATATACAAAAGATATTTAAAATAATAATAATTGCAATAAAATAATAAAAATAAAGTAATAATATTGATATTGAAATAACAAATAAAAATAAAAATGCTGGACCATTTTGGGAAAAAGGACTTCTTTGTTGAGTGAAAAGGAAAACAGAAAAAAGCTTGATCATTTAAGAATCGGCAATGAATTTTTATATTTAAAACTTCAATATCCTACAATCAAGAAGGGAAGACGCATGTTGAAGGGTAGAGAAATTAGAAGAAGAAAAAGGGTGGGGTATCCGCATGGTCTTTTATGGTAAAGTGTTCGAGAGAGCAATGAGGAAGGCCAGTTCTAAAGAAAACTCCTATGTTTATCAATCCTCACTTTTAATTGTAGATCAGTTTGTCCTACATATATTTAATACACCACATTAAAAATGGTACACTTAAATAAATAAATTAGTGAGGATATGACAAGCATTGGGTGAGATTCTTTGTGTCTGAAGAATGTATGAATTGAGAGGGTTTTATAATTTATAAGAATACACTGGCGTTGGGAGAACGTAGTTTAAAGTACAGTACAGAAAGATTATTTCTATTAAGTTGAGATGTAAGTGACCCTATATATGGAAGTTTTAATTGTAGATTTAAATGTAGATCAGTTTGTCCTACATATATTTAATACGCCACATTAAAAATAGCACACTTAAATAAATAAATTAATGAGGATATGACAAGCATTGGGTGAGATTCTTTGTATCTGAAGAAAGTATGAATTGAGAGGTTTTATAATTTATAAGAATACACTGGCGTTGGGAGAGCTTTAGCATGAATACCTGTATTGTCGATATATTGACTTCTAAAGCATGTTAGTTTATGAAGACCCATAAGAGAGTAGATGAAGTGTGAAAATGCAGTTTTTACGATTTAGTTATATTGGTGGAATTGGGTATTCTAATGTTTGATGTTGTTAGAAATCATAGTATGGGTGTTTGTATTGCTTAAGTAAAAGTATGCTAAATAAATGAAATGTTTAAATGGATGATGAGTTACGACAGGTGCTGGTGAGGATAGGGTCTTTATCACGAGAAATCGTCCAAGTATTCATGGAGAGTGGGATAAAGGGTAATTGGCTTGTGAAGATATAGGGAGTTTACCATCTTTCGGTTTTAAGTATGTCGGTTCTTGATTTGGACCGAGTGTAATGGGATCTAATATATAAGTTCACATGGGTGAAAATTAATGATAATAATAAAATGAAGGAGCAGTTATGGCACATGTTAGTTATGATGTTGTCCGAAACCATAGTATGAATACATGTATTGTTAATATATTGATATCTAAAGCAGGTTAGTTTATGAAGACCCTTAAGAAAATAGATGAAGTTTCAAAACACAAAGTTTTTACGGGTTAGTTATATTGAATGCTGGCACCATTTGAAAGTAAATGCAAAAGTTATTAGGCTGCATGGCCTCGTTATTGGTGAATAAGTTATTAGTTAGCTTAACCTTGAAATTGATAACGTTGCATTTATTCCGACCAGGATTGCTAAATTCGAGAATTCCAATGTTTGATGCTATCTAAAACCTTAGGATGAATGTTTGTGTTGTTGATATATTGGTACCTTAGGCAAGATAGGGTTTAAAAATCATGAGAAAATAGCAGAAGTGTGAAAATATAAAGTTTATACGACTTAGTTATATTGAATATTGGAGCCATTCGAAGGTAAATAAATAAGTTATTAGTTTTCCTACCCTTGATATAGGTAGATTTGGGTATTCTTATGTTTGAATCTGCCTAATATATAAGTTCATATGGTGAAAATTAATGATAATAATAAAATGCAGGAACAGTTATGGCCCATGTTAGTAAGGATGTTGTCCGAAACTCTAGTATGAATGCATGTATTGTTAATATATTGGTATCTTAAACACGGTAGTGTATAAAGAACCATAAGAAAATAGTTGAAGTGTGAAAATATAAAGTTTTTACGAGTTATATTGAATGTTGATGCCATTCGAAGGTAAAATGAATAAGTTATTAGTTTTCCTCCCCTCGTTATTGTTAGATTTGGGTATTCTTATGTTTGATTCTGTTAGAAATCTTAGTAATTGCCTAAGTCAGCGGTTCCCAACCTGGGGTACGCGTACCCCTGGGGGTACGCCTGCTATCGATAAGGGGTACACAAAAAAATATATGGCTTAATTAAAAAAGAATGTAAAAGGAAAAAATTAATAGAATATAGATTATAGAATATCAAATTACGAAATTGAATTATTGTTATATATATATATATATATATATATTATATATATATATATATATATATATATATATATATATATATATATATATATATATATATATATATATATATATTAGTGATGGCATCCGCATCCGCACAAAAATCCACATCCGCATCCGCATCCGCATTTTCGAAAATTCAACATCCGCATCCGCATCCGCATTCATCGCATCCGCACTTTCAAAAATTCAACATCCGCATCCGCCTCCGCATCCGCACTTCTCCAAAATTCGACATCCGCATCCGCATCCGCAAATTAGAAAATATGACGTCCGATCCATCACTATATATATATATATATATATATATATATATATATATATATATATATATATATATATATATATATATATATATATATATATATATATATATATATATATATATATATATATATACGAATTGTAGATCAAGAGTGAGGGTGAAGAGAGAACTATCGGATTGGTTTAGCATAGGAGTGGGATTGAGACAGGGGTTTGTAATATCTCCATGTTATTTAATCTATTGATGAATGGCTTACTTAGAAAAATGGAGAGAGAAGGGAAGAGTATTACGTTGAGAAATATGGAGGGTGAATGTGAAGTGAATGTTTTACTTTTTGCAGATGATGCGGCATGTGTTGGTGGCAGAATCTGGAGAAAAGATGAGAATACTTGTGAGAGAGTTTGAAGGGAAATGTGCAAACACGAGATTGAAATTCAATCCAGCGAAGAATAAAGTTATGAGGATTAGAGGTGGGGATGAGGAAATGTGGAGGGAGGAATTGGTTTGTAGAAGTGTGAGAATGGAAACTTGAGGAGGTGAATGAATTCAAATATCTAGTAATGTTGGGTGGAAGGAAAGGGTGGGATGGAAAAAGGAATAAAGAACAGAGTGGTAGAAGGAATGAAAGTATTGGGGGCCTAAGAAAAGTATGGAAGAAAGGAAAAATTTCGAAAGAAATAAAGATAAGAATGTTTGAATGTATGTGTTCACCTTCTGTATTGTATGTGTGTGAAACATAGACGATAAGTGCTCGGTTGAGAAAAAGTTTCAATGTCTTTGAGATGAAAGATTTGAGAGCGATATATAAATTGAGAAGGATTGATAGGATTAGAAATGAAAGAATAAGGGAGATGTGTAAATGGAAGAAGGGTGTAATTGAAAGAGAGGAGGAGGATGTGCTAAAATGGTTTGGATATATGTGAAGAATGAAAGAGAACAGAATGGTTGGCAAGGTACGTAGATCTGACGTAGATAGGGAGATGGATGGATGGAGTGAGAGTGATTTTGATGGAAGGAATTTGAGTTTAGACGAGGGTAGAAGATTTGTGGAGACAGAGATGGAGGGAGGTGGTGAAAGCGTTGAAAGGTAAGAATAGTTATGTTTGTAAGGGAATTGTGGCGGACACCACCTCACGAAAGTGGGAAAGGTGATAGTGAAATATATATATACAGTGGCGGCTCGTCTATATGGGCTCCAGGGCTGCAGCCCCTCCAAATTAAAAATACCAGGCGTAGGATGTTTATATTAAAATGAAATTTTTGACACAGAAAAGTGATTTAAATTCATTTTTTAACAACTTAATACATAAAAAGTATAAATCAATAAAGAAAAGAAGAATTAAATGCGTTTTGCAACTACAAATTTGTAGGTACGATATTTTTTTTGACACATTGCAATTATGAAAAATATGGGCTCTAAAATCAGAGTCCTCAATAAAGGCCAAAGTATTGGTTCTTAAATAATAAGACAGATATAGCAACTTATAAAAAAAAGTATGCCAAATTTGAATAGCAGTTTTTATGAAGTTGCCAGTCTGTCTTCTGACAGTTTTTGGCAACTTGGACATTAGTTTCTAATGTTTAAAAAATGTAAAGTTGCTAGTTTTGTCCTTTTAAGAAGTTCTTAAATATAACAGACTAAAAATGAAACAGTTTGTTATAGATTCGTGTTGAGGTTGGATGTGGTTTTTTTTTTTTTTTTTTTTTTTTTTTGTGGAAGAAAAATTACTGATATTATTTTTTTTGTTCGATATATATATATATATATATATATATATATATATATATATATATATATATATATATATATATATATAATATATATATATATATATATATATATATATATATATATATATATATATATATATATGTATAGGCCAGCTGCACTTTTACATACTTAATTAATTAGAATATCAGCAAGCCTTCCAGAATAAGTAAGGTACGTTTGAAATGTTATATATATATATATATATATATATATATATATATATATATATATATATATATATATATATATATATATATATATATATATATATATATATATATATATAATAGTTTTGAAATTTTACGCACACACACACACACACACACACACACACACATATATTTATATATATATATATATATATATATATATATATATATATATATATATATATATATATATATATATATATATATATATATATATAAACTTGGAGCCCCTCCTTGCCAAGTTTACACGAGCCGCCACTGTATATATATATATATATATATATATATATATATATATATTATATAATATATATATATATATATATATATATAATTAACATCCGCATCCGCATCCGCATCTGCATCCTCATCAAAATTAACATCTGCATCCGCATCCGCATCCTCATCAAAATTAACATCCGCATCCGCATCCGAACTTTTCGAAAACTAAAAATCCGCATCCGCATCCGCATTTTCGAAAATTCAACATCCGCATCCGCATCCGCACTTTCGAAAATTCAACATCCGCATCCGCACTTCTCCAAAATTCAACATCCGCATCCGCATCCGCATCCGCAAATTGGAAAATATGACATCCGATCCATCACTAATATATATATATATATATATATATATATATATATATATATATATATATATATATATATATATATATATAATATATATATATATATATATATAT
>SEYY01014423.1:0-2500 GCA_009176605.1 Armadillidium nasatum | reverse complement strand
AAAGACAGATGAAGATAAGGAAAAATAGATAAAGACAGATCAAGACAAAGAAAATTAAATAAGTTCAAATGAAGATAAAGAAAATTATGATCAAATAAAGATAAAGAAAAATAGATAAAGACAGATGAAGACAAAGAAAATTAAATAAGATCAAATGAAGATAAAGAAAATTATGATCAAATAAAGATAAAGAAAAATAGATGAAGACAAAGAAAATTAAACAAGATCAAATGAATTAAATAAGTTCAAATGAAGATAAAGAAAATTATGATCAAATAAAGATAAAGAAAAATAGATAAAGACAGATGAAGACAAAGAAAATTAAACAAGTTCAAATAAAGATAAAAGAAAAATAGATAAAGACAGATGAAGACAAAGAAATAGAACGAGAAGATCAAGATAAGTCTCAATGAATTGCAACGAACATTTTATACTCTTTAAGTACGACAAAAAGTTTCAGAATAATTGCAAACTTGTTTCCAAGTCTTCAAGTTTTCAAGTTTTCAAGTTTTCACATTTTCAAATTTTCAAATTTTTTTTTTGTAACAAGTTTTCTCTTCAAGAGTTTTCTTCTTTAAATTTTAGAGCATTGTTTTATTAAGGCAAAAATTAATTGTGATTTAGAGACGGATGAGAGCGAGGGGAAATAGGAAATCAGATAATGGAGAAGTTAAAGAAATAGGAAATAGGAAATCAGATAATGGAGAAGTTAAAGAAATAGGAAATAGGAAATCAGATAATGGAGAAGTTAAAGAAATAGGAAATAGGAAATCAGATAATGGAGAAGTAAAAGAAATAGGAAATCAGATAATGGAGAAGTTAAAGAAATAGGAAATAAGGAAATCAGATAATGGAGAAGTAAAAGAAATAGGAAATCAGATAATGGAGAAGTTAAAGAAATAGGAAATAGGAAATCAGATAATGGAGAAGTTAAAGAAATAGGAAATAGGAAATCAAATAATAGAGAAGTTAAAGAAATAGGAAATAGGAAATCAAATAATGGAGAAGTTAAAAGAAATAGGAAATAGGAAATCAGATAATGGAGAAGTTAAAAGAAATAGGAAATAGGAAATCAAATAATGGAGAAGTTAAAGAAATAGGAAATAAGAAATCAGATAATGGAGAAGTAAAAGAAATAGGAAATAGGAAATCAAATAATGGAGAAGTTAAAGAAATAGGAAATAGGAAATCAGATGGAGAATTAAAGAAATAGGAAATAGGAAATCAAATAATGGAGAAGTTAAAGAAATAGGAAATAGGAAATCAGATAATGGAGAAGTTAAAGAAATAGGAAATAGGAAATCAGATAATGGAGAAGTAAAAGAAATAGGAAATAATGAAATAGGGAGTAAAAATTAAATGAAATAGGAAAATAGGGGAGTGTAAATAAGAAAATAAGCAAGTGGGGTGGAAACCGGATAATGGGGAAGTAAAAGAAATAGGTAAATAATAAAATAGGGAGTAAAAATGAAATGAAATAGGAAAATAAGAAAAATAGTGGAGTGTATATAGGGAAAATGGAAATGAAGTAAATAGGAAAATAAGAAAATGGGATTAAAATCGGATAATGGGGAAGTAAAGGAAATAGGAAATAATGAAATAGGGATGGAAAAGTAAAAGAAATAGGAAATAGTGAAATAGGGAGTAAAAATTAAATGAAATAGGAAAATATTCAACTGGGGTGGAAATCGGATAATGGGGAAGTAAAAGAAATAGGAAATAATGAAATAGGGAGTAAAAATGAAAACAAATAGAAAAATAAGAAAATAGCGGAAGTGTAAATAGGAAAAATGGAAATGAGGTAAATAGGGAAAATAGGAAATCGAATAATGGGGATGTAAGAAATAGGAAATAACGAATAGGAAGTAAAAATATGATATAATAAAGAAAATAAGAAAATGGGTATTGCAAATAGGAAAAAAAAAGAAATGAAGTAAAATGGGAAATAAGCAAATGGGGAAATAGGAAATCGAATAATACTGAAGTGAGAAGTAGGAAATAATAAAATAAACAGTAAAAATATATGATACAATAAGGAAACATGAATATAAGAAAATGGGGGAATATATATATATATTATTATATATATATATATATATTATATATATATATATATATATATATGTATATATATATAATATATATATATATATATATATATATATATATATATATATATATATATATATATATATATATATATATATATATATATATATATATATATATATTATATATATATATATATATATATATATATATATATATTATATATATATATATTATATATATTATTATATATATATATATATATATATATATATATATATATATATATATATATATATATATATATTATATTATATATTATATATATATATATATATATATTATATATATATATATATATATATATATATTATATATATATTATATATATATATATATATATATTTATATTATATATATAAATATATATATATATATTTATATATATTAT
>SEYY01014422.1:0-21847 GCA_009176605.1 Armadillidium nasatum | reverse complement strand
GATTAGTTTGTTCGCTGTCATATTGCCTGTCCTTCTAACCTAACAACGTTATATATAGTATCTTCAAAACGGTATTTACTTCACACTATTCTAAATATATATTATAATATATATAATATATATATATATATATATATATATATATATATATATATATATATATATATATATATATATATATATATATATATATATATATAATATATATATATATATATATATATATATATACAGAGAGAAAGAGAGAGATAGAGAGAGATGCGACTAATTCTTTAATGTATTTTTTAAAAAGAAAACTTTTTGCCAAAAAAAAAAAAAAAAAAAAAAAAAAAAAAAATGATCCAAAAAAAAATTCAATTTTTTTTTGAAAACTTACCATTTTAATCCAAATCGTAACCTTTTTCCCGATTTCTACCATAAGTAGATCTGCTGATCTGATCCTTTTAACTATCGATCTATAGCTTTCACTTGTGTTCTGTCTAAAATTTTTGAAACTCTCCTCAACTCTCATTTCCTGGATCATTTGGAGTCTCATTCTCTTCTCTCTGATCACCAGTATGGCTTTCGACGCTCGAGGTCAACTGGTGACATACTTTCCTATCTTACTGATCTATGGTCTTCTGCCCTTAGGGACTTCGGGGAGTCTTGTGTGGTGGCGCTTGACATATACAAGGCTTTTGACCGGGTATGGCATGCGTCGCTGCTCTCCAAGCTCCCTTCCTTTGGGTTTCCTCCTTCCCTTTGCTTACTTTGGTCTAGTTTTCTCTCAGATCGTTCCATTTCGGCACTTGTAGATGGAGCGACCTCTTCCTCTTTTTCTGTCAACTGTTGTGTTTCTCAGGGCTCTGTTTTATCTCCAACCTTATTCTTACTTTTCATTAACGATCTTCTCAACTGCACTTCTAACTCTGTTCACTCTTATGCTGATAACTCTACATTCTTCTACTCATTTCAAATCTGCTCCCTCTTTTGCCTTTAGAGTTGCTTCTCGTCTTCAACTTTCCAATTCTATTCTTGCCAATGTGGATGGGATTTCCCGGTGGGGACATAGCAACCATTTGAAATTCAACTCTTTAGAAAACTAAACTTCTTCACATCTCCCTCTAAAAACACCTCCTAACTTTTTTATCTTCTTCGATGGCTCTCCCGTCCCACCTGTAAATAACATTAACATTCTTGGTCTTAACATAAACAATAAACTGTCTTGGAAACCTCATATCACAATGGTTGCTAAAGCGGCCTCTAAGAAGCTGGGAATTCTGTTCAGGTTGCGAGATATTTTTTCTTCTGAACAGTTACTTCAAATATATAGTGGTCTGATTCGCACTTGTATGGAGTACTGTTCTTACATTTGGGGGGCTCCGGCTCCTCCTTTCTTCTGGATAGGGTTGAGTCTAAAGCTAAGAGATTAATAAACTGTCCCCTACTTTCTAACTCTCTTGACCCACTATCTCTGCGATGTGACGTTGGCGCACTATCCCTTTTCTATAGGTACTACAATGGAAGGTGCTCGAGGGAATTGGCCTCTCGCTTTCCTTCACCGTTGCGTCGTCCTCGTTGCACAAGGGGTGCCCTGCTTTCGCACCAGTTTTGTGTGGATGTAGGAAACCCCAATCTGGCCCGTTGTGGGGCCTCCTTCTTTCCAGCCACCTCGGTTCTGTGGAACTCTCTACCATCATCAATTTTTCCTCCTGTATTTAATCTTCCTCTCTTCAAAGATTCCGTCTGTGCCCACCTAAAGGATGTGCGTTAGGTCTGTGTTAGAATGTTTTTTTTTATTTTGTGTGTGCCCCCTCCTTGAAAAGAGCTATGCCCGTGAGTGGCGGTGTTCTGTAAAATATATATATATATATATATATATATATATATATATATATATATATATATATATATATATATATATATATATATATATATATATATATATATATATATATATATATATATATATATATATATATATATATATATATATATATATATATATATATATATATATATATATATATATATATATATATATATATATATATATATATATATATATATATATATATATATATATATATATATATATATATATATATATATATATATATATATATATATATATATATATATATATATATATATATATATATATATATATATATATATATATATATATATATATATATATATATATATATATATATATATATATATATATATATATATATATATATATATATCGTGCGAGCTTCCTCCTGTGTACTAGACCTAGGGTCTTTAATCCTAGCTTTTTTGCGTAGTTCGATTACTAAGTCTGGACGCTCCAAAGCTGCTCTGTGGCTTTTGTTACGATGTAATTTCCTAACGGTAAACGGGTACAATGGTGGAAGTATTTGATGACTTAGTGCTAGCACCACAGGCGACACGACATTGATAAATATTCAAGACAAAAGAGGCGTCCTTCTTTTGTCCCTAAATCTGTTGACCACAGAGTGTGAATTCGTCTTCTTTAAATTTTATGAGGTATAATGGAGAGATTGAATCCTTTATAGTTTTATTAATTATTTTAGTTTATGCGAACCCACTTTCCTGACTAATAAAGTTTATCAATAAATCATAGCAAAACTTTACAAAATAAGAGACAGAAACAATATTAACAAAATAAACCCAAAAGATAACCTAAGGAAAACCGCGTCTGTTCTGTCCTTATATTGCTGAAACAATAACAAAGAAACATTGTACATATATATATATATATATATATATATATATATATATATATATATATATATATATATATATATATATATATATATATATATATATATATATATATATATATATATATATATATATATATATATATATATATATATATATATATATATATATATATATATATATATATATATATATATATATATATATATATATATATATATATATATATATATATATATATATATATATATATATATATATTTGAGAATCTTTTATGTTTTTCGTTTATCTCAATTTTAAGTTGATTTTTCAACTTACAATTTTGTTTTAAAGATTGGTAAACTGAATTTATTCTAAATTACTATAATTTTATAATAGGTTGTTAGGAACAACCTCCGGCGTGTCCCTATATCTAGACCGACGGCTTTTGAAGAAAGTAGCCGGTTGTTCTCCGGATCGCTTAGTGCGAATGTGGGAGCACACTGTCATTTCGCCGAATGTGACTAAAGGGCGCGATGGCTTCTTTTATATGTTGGGGCTATTGACGTCAGAAGGGCGTCGATGGTGCCACTCAGGCGGGAAATGTATCCTGCTGCTTATCGCCCTCGACGAGCAAAGCGTTGCGAAATCTTCTTGAAAACACATTAGTAATAATAATAATAATAGTCTTAGTAGTGAGGATCATTGTTATAACAGGGACAATTATATGAATAATAATAATAATAATAATAATAATAATAATAATAATAATAATAATAGTAACAACAAGGATCCGAACTTTATACCTTGTACATTAAACATCTATATTAATCTTTCTTATATGAAGACATTAAAATGAAAGATAATGCGTAAGGCACTTGTCTCGTAGTTATAAAGTAAACAAAGTAATTAACTAAGATATATGAGATGATTAGTTTACAAAGTTTCAGTTTACCAAGCTTTTATGTAAATATAAAGTAAAAACATTTGTAAAAACAATTATGGGTGTTTGCGACTTTATAGAATGCCTCCTCTCCTCCGATGGAAATGCGGAGCATTCTAGTTTCAACGAAAACATACAAGATATAATGAAGTTGACATCAAAACATATGCAAATTAAAAATGCAATTAAATTAAATGTATAGTAACTAACGAAATAAGTAAATTAAATAAGCCTAAATGACCTACTGTATACAATCTATGTGGGGTTTCGCAAGAAACAATACAAACAAAATCAAAATACAATACATATCAATCAATAATAAAATAATAGTATCAATAATTACTGGAAGACAATATAAAATAGAACAACCAATTCACTCAAATCAATGTAATATACTACGTTAATACATATTTTGTAAAACCATTTCTTTTGTTGGTTTACAATTAAAGCAAAAAATGAAAAACAAAGTCAATAATAATTCTAATAATTCCAAAATAATAAAACATGCATTATGACGGATATAACATTATATAAAATATATAATTGAAAACGAAATATATTTTGTACAAATAGACATTTATGAGTCTAATATAAGTAAAGAAATTCCAAAGCAAGCATTACATGTATACATTTATAAATAAATGCATATATGACATCATTATTCCAAAAATAGAATCAATTTTGATAAATATGAACAGGGACTACATGTCTCCTAAATTCTTCCAGCTCTGTCCATCAGCGTTATATAAATCTCTGTCAGTGACATCCAAGCTTTCCTACCATATAGGTATTCACATATGGCCTGAACCTTTATAGCGATGCCATCTCTCACATAGTCACGAATCCCTTCCGTCCAGGAATCATACAGTACAAATGGTGTAAACCATTCAACATATTTATTTATGGCTTCTGAGCTCGCAGAGTATACCATCATTTTCCGTGTTACTACTGACATTCTTATGCTGCCCTTGGCATCGTAACATTTTGGATCCAACAACCTTAGCAACGTATCACCTACAGTTTGGTACAATCTGTGTTGTTTATTAATTATGAATCTCAAAGTATTTTGAAAAATCATATTTACCCATACAATGATAATATTAATTAGACATTTTGGCATTCCTATGATTTGTAATTGTGTGGCTATATAGTGTAATAGTATTGTCTTATCTGAATTCCCTTTCTTAGAAAGGGGTGATTCTATAGGTATAATTTTAGGATTTCCAATGATATTAAATACATACCGATCTAAATCAAAGCTTTCGTATCCTAAAATCCTTCTTTCTAATGTTCGTTTTACTCGTTTGCTTGTGCATATCTGCACGCCGATTTTAATGGCTGCGAGTTGTGTTAATGTGTCTGGTTCTCCGGACAGAATACATGCGACAGCGTTCATTCTAAAACATATATATATATATATAAAGATATAAAAGTGTAATGGGTTAGTCCATTCAAATCAAAAAAGGTTAAAGCACGTCACTTATTTTCTAACAATCACTCTATACTCGTACCATGCATGCATTATATTCCTATTTACATTATTTTTACAATAATCTCCTACTCCTTGGAACTTTGATAATATTTCCGCTTAGTTATTATCGGGTCGAACCTTACATTCCTTCGTTTCGGGGGTTCGGTAGGATCGATCGTTGGTGGTATTGACGCTTCCTTGCTACGTGTCTTGATCGGAGATCTTATTATGGTCGTGTATCCTTGAGGTGGTGGTTTATAGTCTTTATCCGGATCTCTACGTTTAGCCCTTACAGACACAGGTGATTCTTCTCCTTCGGAAGGAGCTTATTCAGCTATTGGTACTCGGATATCGGGTCGTTCGATATGTTCCTGTGCATCTTCTGTTATTTCCATCTGTTCCCTCTCCGGGGTCGACGGTCGGTTTACTTCGTCAGAAGTTTCTTCAGTCATATTTTCATCTTTACCTTCTCTGTCAGCAGCATCCTGCAAGGTATCCGACATATCGGATTTCTTCATTATCTTTGCCTTTGATGATGGACAATACACCATCTTACCATCGTCCTCCTCTTCTTCAGTGTCCTCGGGTTCTCCTTCTCCATACCTGTCTGGAGTAGGCTTCCTTTTAACGCTTCTTTTCACCTCCCTTTTCTGCCCCTCTGGTTCGTTACACCTATCGCCAGTCAATTCATATGCCTTGTCTTTACCTCTTACTTTCACTATCTTAAAATTATCGGCATGACAGTTATAGAGCTTGTTATTTAGTGGATCCCTCAAGATATATACATTACCATCACCAAACTGGTTTGCTATACCTTCCACGCGGAATGGTCCTTTCCATTTGCGGTATAATTTTGGCGATAGCTTAGGTGGTTTTACAGTCTTCATATATACTACGTCTCCCGTCCTAACCTCTCTAAATTTTCTTCCTTTGTCTTTCTGTAATGTATACTTCCTCACTTCCTTTTCCAACACTTCTTTCCCATGTTCTCTAATCCTTCTAATCCTATTGTAGAGGATTTCCGTCATCTTGTCCAAATCAGTGTTGGTATTTACTGTCCTATTGTTCTTAATTAACGAACTGTTTGGCAATTCTGCTGGCATTCGTTTGGTATAGCCATACAACATAAAGTGAGGATCTGACTGGATGCTGGCATTGTATGTGTTATTTATCGTAGCCTGGGCTAAGGGTAAGAACTGATCCCAGTCCTTTTGGTTCTCCTTCACATAACAACGTAGGTAGTTCTCTATATCCTTATTGACTCTCTCTACGCTACTGTTACTCCACGGGCTTCGGACAGCTATTTCAACTTTCTTTATCCCAAACCTTCTACATATTTCCTTCATCATGGTTCCTTTAAACTCTCCTGCATTATCTGAAACCTATGTTCCGGGACATGTGTGGTTCACTATTACTCTCTCGATCAAACACCTAACCATGGTTGAGCTGTCTCGATGCTTAAGCGCTACTAATTCCACATACTTAGTAATCTGACACTTGAAGACAAGGATGTACTGATTTCCTTGTGTTGTTCTGGGTAGTGGTCCCAATAAATCCATTGCCACCTTCTCGAACGGTGTATTCGCTAATGGATACTGACCCAACTTTGCTTTCACGGGGTCGTTACCTTTGACTGCCTATATTTGATTTCTAGAGAACCACCAACATTTAAGCAAAGAAGTAGAAATATATTATAAAATACTCAGCTGCAGATCTTATTAAAGTAATGGGAAACTGTACTGAAATACAAGTTAATTTAAAACTGTCATGAAATCCCAGTTTATTAAATTTCTTCTATTAATAGACATGTTTTAGAATATTTTTTTAAAACCATACTTTTAAATTGCTAAGTAAATATATACAATTTATGTTAAAATGATGATACAAAACAATTACTGACACAATATCATGCCACAGCAATTACCATTCAATAAAGTCAGGCATGTTTAATTTTTTTTTTTTTTTTATTTATTTCAAAAATTTTACGGTACAACCACTGGTCAAAACTAGTGCACATTGAAACAATTATAAATTAAATAAAAAAGCAAAGCATATTAACTATTTAATACACATATACATATCCAACCTTTTTTTGCAAATGAACTAGCAGCAATTACATCCTGAGGGAAACTAATCCAAACATAAATTACTCAGTTACTGAAGAAGCATTTTCTCCAATCCTAACAAAATGTTTTTATTTACATGTTGTAATATCTAATTCAACTATCATAGTACTGCATAAAAATAATACTCTTCTGAACTGAGTTGTGATAAAAAAAAAAATTTTTTATAACCCTAAATCATAACCTTTTTAGGACTATACTTTCCAAACAAAGCATCCCATTTCCTCCTATTTTTTTCATAACATAATAGAAAAGCCAAATGTCATTCTTGTAGCTTCTTGCTGATATATATATATATATATATATATATATATATATATATATATATATATATATATATATATATATATATATATATATATATATATATATATATATATATATATATCAGGAAGAAGCTACAAGAATGACATTTGGCTTTTCTATTATGTTATGAAAAAAATTGGAGGAAATGGGCATATATATATATATATATATATATATATATATATATATATATATATATATATATATATATATATATATATATATATATATATATATATATGCCAGAACAAAATCAAGTATGTGAAGCATGTCATTGCACTTTTTATTGGCATTCAATTAATGAACTGAAAAGTATTACAGGGCTTAATCATTACTTCCTTACTCTTGTAAGCAACATAGTGATTTATAATTCATTACATTTTATTAGCTCTACTTTTAAATTAAAAACAATGATCTGAAAATTTAAAATTGTAGCTAAGCACTACACTGAAATCTTTTAATGTTGTCTAATATAAATCATTAAGTGAGGTAATTATGAACACATGGGGCAAATCCAATAAGCGCAAAGCAATTGACTTTATGATATAAAATATATATATTTAAAGTTTTTAAATAATATAGTTTTGTCATTTATTAAATTTTTATGAAACATATAATCTAATATTTTTTCCCATTTTCTCAATACTATAAATTTGTCTATTTTTGGCAACCACTGTGTCACTAGTTTCTCTTTATGTCAAAGGCTACCAATATAAAATAAAGAAAGGTTATTCTGGATGCAACTTTTTTTCATTTTTTTTTGTTCACCCCAGCTAATATTACTATAATATATATATTCTGATACACCCAAATTTGAAACATTAGTTTACAGTAATAATAAAAAAAAAATGTTGCTCTGGATGGTCTTTTTTTTCACTCTATCCTAATATCCTAATTTTAATTCTATATGAATCCAATTCATATATGGTAACATACATTTGACTTTATAACATCAAATACAAGAAGTGACTTGAGAATCCTGTAGCATCAACTTCAAAATAGCTTTTTCAATCAGACTCTTAACTATAGTTCTTTCTATAGAATAGTTGTAATAAGCAAATATTGCAAAACTTGTATATTTAATTTATAAAGAACTATTGTATATTCTAAATATAAAAAATAGTATATATAATGAATAATAGTCAAACATAATAATAGCTGGAAATAGTTGCGTGCCTCATATATATATATATATATATATATATATATATATATATATATATATATATATATATATATATATATATATATATATATATATATATATATATATATATATATATATATATATATATATATAATGAATAAAAACACCTGGGGTAAAATATGGGAAACCCTATCATGTTTTACCCCTAAAAATCTCTTTCATATAGAGTAAAATTAATCTTCCCCTATTTGTTTTGTGATGATGTTAAGATGCAGAAACTTTTATTTGTTAATAGCTATTACCTTACTCTATTAGTTTTTTGCCCAAACTTTCAACTAAATTCTTATTGAGGCTTGTTGTGGACCTTCAGTTCTGAACTTTCATTAAATTTTTTGAATAAATTTTATTTGCTTTACTATAAGCTACACTACTTTACTCTAAGCAGGGTTGGCAAAGAAAATCTTTTTGAACCTTTTCTACTTTTCCATAGAACAACTGGGGAAAACTGAGAAAAATTTTGGGAAGAGCTAAATGATAAAATTTGAAAAATCTTTACTTATCGAATTTTAGTGCTATTTATTATAATACTGGGGGTATTAAGTTTACTGATAGTCTGTAAATTGAATTAGATAATGAATATTTGCTCATTAAGCAATAAAATTCTAATATATAATATACAATCACAAGATTATTTATTTTGGTGATTAAACAATATGACTCAAGTTGATAGACTTGTACACAGTACAGAGTCTCTATTATGTACAAATCTTGTCAACTTGTCAAGTCATATAATAATTTTATTAATAGTATTAATATTACATAATAGTGGTATTTTTAGGCCTTGAAAAAGTCAGTTTTGCAAGGTTAGGCCTATTTGCTGACCAAATGCATATGCATACATTAGCTGTCAAGTCCAAGTTAGATTACTGAACTATTTTGTTGGATCTAACTAACTAGTTTGAATTAACCTGACCTGAACTTCAATTGTAAATGTATGCATACTGCCAACGAACAGGCCTAACCATGCAAATGCTGGTTATCTCAAAACAAATTTTAAAAAAATTTAAAGTAGCTAATATATATATATATATATATATATATATATATATATATATATATATATATATATATATATATATATATATATATATATATATATATATATATATATATATATATATAATTCATTTTAGTTTTATGTAAGAACAAATATAATTTAGTTAATTTAGTTAATTGTAGCATTCACAGTTGGGCAGAGAGGTGGCAAATGAACTTTAATAGTAAAAAATGTAAAGTTCTTCATGTAGGTTACTCAAATGAAGGATTTAATTATGAATGGGGAGTGGCTTGAGACTGTGGACCAAGAAAAGGATTTAGGTGTGATTATTAGCAGTAATCTGAAGGTGGGAGATCAATGTTTGGAAGCAAGGAATAGAGCTAATAAGATGTTAGGTATAATTAATCGCAATGTAGTTTACAAGAGCAAAGAGGTTATAAGCAAGCTATATAATAGCTATGTTAGGCCAGCATTAGAGTATTGTGCACAGGTTTGGGCTCCTCATTTAAGAAAAGACATAGATATGCTGGAGAGAGTACAACGTCGAGCAACAAGGATGATTTCTGGCTTTGAAAATAAGAGCTATGAAGAGAGGTTGAAGGAGTTAGGAATGTTCTCAGTTGAAAGGAGATTTCTCAGAGGGGATATGATACAAGTTTACAAAGATATTTGCATCTGACAGTAATACAGAGATTGAAAAATACTTTATATTGGACCGTGGAAGAGTAACTAGAGGACATGATAAGAAAATTAAAAAGAAGCCATGCCATCTCGATCTAAGAAAATATTCTTCTCAGTAATAGAGTTGTTAATTTTTGGAATGACTTGCCAGAAGAGATTGTTGACTGTGATTCTCTTGTCAAATTTAAAAGGGGGCTAGATAGATTTATGGATGGTTTAGGTATTATATAATATAACTTGACTAAGCCAAATTGGCGGGTATATATGAATTTTTAGATCAACAAATCAACCTATGACTAAGCCTAATGGCATTTTTTTTTTTTTGTAGTGGGTGCTGGTTCATTGAATGCTGCATGTGTAGTTGGGCTTGGTTTTGCTTTTATCTTTGCATGAATGAACTGATAACTAGGGAAGGGATAGACCTAGTCTTTTGTGCATGTACTAGTATTGTATTGTATTTGTTTGGACTGGGACAGTCTTGATAGGCCCTTGTGGCTTCTAACTGTCTCTATTTTCCTATGTTCCTATGCTAAATATGTACCATATGATATGCAAGCCAAATCGCTTCATAGAAGGACTAGAGGAGAAGAAGTTATAAAAAAATATGTCATTTTAGTAAAGTCCTAAAATACGGCCATTTTTACTGGTGGAGAGGGTAAAATTTCCTAAATACAGATTTTTTTTCTGGCTTTTATTCGTTTTTTTTTTTCATTTAAAAATTTTGATTTCTTCAAAATTTCGAGGAGGACTGTAGCCCTTTAACCAATCTCCTAAGTACACCCATAGTAAAGATATTGATTGGCCTACACAAATCACATTACAATGGTGAAACCTAAGTCAATAACACAAAGTATGTAAAAATTTACATTAAACAAATGTTGTTAAACCTAATTGACACCGAATATCGGAAGGATATGACATAAATACAATGGCACTAAACTCAACTATTCATTATCAATCTGTCATGTTCATTTTTTTTCAATACCAAACTAAAATTACTCACAGATTCACTCAAACTGAAGCCTTCTGCCTACCACCAGCCAGCGTATAAACGATGATTAATCAAAATTAAGATACCGTTAAAATATCGATATATATATATATATATATATATATATATATATATATATATATATATATATATATATATATATATATATATATATATATATATATATATATATATATATATATATATTGGTTACTCAGTGGATTTTATTGATAAACGGAGTATCGGTTTCAATGAAAACAGAGTATCGATTTTACTATTGAATAGAGTATCGCTAAAAACTATTCATTTGCCCATGAACTTCTAAAAGGCAAAGATGAAAGCACCAGAAAGTGTAACTTGGAAATTTTCACACAAAATTTGTGTAAAAAATACATAAATGGGTAAAATCGCGACATACTATTTTTTTAACAAAAACTGATAGGGAACATGAAAATATGTAAGAATTCAACAAAATTTGAGTATCGCGACAGGCAAAATGTCGCGGCATTACACGTCCTGTCTTGCAGACGCAGGTGTGTGTCGTTATTCCTGTCGCGAAAACGTAAGTAAGCTACACACACACACACACACACACACACACACACACACACACACACACACACACACACACACACACACACACACACACACACACACACACACACACACACACACACACACACACACACACACACACACACACACACACACACACACACACACACACACACACACACACACACACACATTAATTTCAACTAGAGTTGGAGGAATTACAAAATCAAAGTCCAATTAAAGGCTGACATGTCCCCATACACTGTGTTTGAAAGTGTGCAAGTCAAAAGAAGTAGGAAACATAGAACTTATTCCCAAAGCATCGACAAGGAAAATAGTTGACAGGTTAAATTGTCGACTCTTTTGAAAAAAATCTGACGGCCATTTTTCTCTTCAATTTAAACGTGTCGACAATTTGGCCGCCGTAGGTTAAAAAACAAAACAAAAAGGTTTCAACCATTTGACCAATGTCGTATTTCAGAGATATATGCCTGTTATTATTTTAATGATAATAATTTCTTCTTATCAGTATTTATCTTTCATTGACGGTTATACGTAATATATTATTTTTATTATTATAATTATAATAATTATCATTATAATTATTATTATAATATAAATATTATTATTACTAAGTTGGTAAATCCATGGCAAACGAACGCGTTTATACGGGGGGTTCCGGCACACGTACCCCTCGAACCGTGAGATGTGGTGATGATAAGACCTTCAGTACTTTTGAAAACCAACTAACTAACCGTACTTTCAGAAATCGAAAATATAGTATAGGGCTAGGCCTTTCTCTCTCAATATATATATATATATATATATATATATATATATATATATATATATATATATATATATATATATATATATATATATATATATATATATATATATATATATATATATATATATCTCTTCCGGTGGGCAAAGGCCAGAGGCCTACCAAATTCCACCGGAGTTGGGAAAGATCTATTTTCATGGTCGATGGTGGCTGACGTGTCCAGATACACGGCGTTTGAAAGTATCCAAGTCAAAGGAAGTTGGGAAAACAGACTTTACTTTACCAGTAGAGTATATGTAAGATTGAGCATAGCGGTTAAGTCTGGGGTCGGAGAGTTGGACAGAGAAAGGATGAGACTGTGTAGAAAGGCGTGTCGCACGAGCTCTTCTCAATGGAGGAGGTATGCGAGAAGAGAGCTCAGAAGAGCAGTGTCTGTTGTAATAGCAATAGTAAAGAGAGAGTGATGCAACAATTCGACGGGCAGAAAGAGATTGAAGAGTGTTATTAAGAGCAGGAGAGTTGATGAGACGAAATGCCCTAGACTCCACCTTCTCTAGGAGAGCTGTATGTGTGGAACCACCCCAGATGTGCGAAGCATACTCCATACAGGGGCAAACAACACCCCTATGCAGAGCAAGCAACTGGGGTGGCGTGAAGTAATTCTGAAGACGCCTCAGAACACGCAACCTCTTAGAAGCTTGTTAAGAAAGAGAAGTAATGTGATCTTTCCAAGAAAGATCACGAGAAAAAGAAACACCAAGAATATTAAGAACAGATGAAGGCTTGAGTTGTGTGTTTTCGTAGAAGATATCATAGTTGTGTGGAAGATTGTGTCGAGTAGAGAGATGAAGGAATTGGGTTTTTGAGGCATTGAAAACAACCATGTTTTCCCTGCCCCAATTTGAAATAAGTGAAAGATCAGAGGTTAGTTGCTCCAAGGCTACCCTTCTCCAGTCTATCAACTGCTGTTGGGTGGAACGTTTTTCAAACTGGAAGGAATAATGAAGGGTGGAGTCATCAGCATAGGAGTGGATAGGAGATGAGGTAATAGAGAGAAGGTCATTAATGAAAAGTAGAAAAAGTTTTTGGATAGGACAGAACCCTGAGGAACACCACTATTAATAGATTTAAAGGAAGAACGGTGGCCGTCTACAACAGCTGCTATAGAAAGACCGGAAAGGAAATTAGTGAGAAGATCACAGAGAGAAGGATAGATATCGAAAAATTGAAGTTTAGAAATCAAAGCTTTGTGCCAGACTCTATCGAAGGCTTTCGATATGTCCAGCGCCACAGCAAAAGATTCACCGAAATGCCGAAGAGCGGAGGACCAAGAGTCATAGAGAAGGGAAAGAAGATCACCCGTAGAGCGTTTCTTACGAAAGCCATACTGGCGATCAGAGATAAGATTAGAAGAATTGAGATGTTTCCAAATCTTCCTATTAAGGATATATATATATATATATATATATATATATATATATATATATATATATATATATATATATATATATATATATATATATATATATATATATTATATATATCACTTTCGATGACAAAAATTCGAAACGTTACTTTTTGTCCATAATTCATAAAGCGAGGCATTTTAGACCACCAGCCCTTACTTTTCGCCTATATTGGTTATTTTTGTTTCTAAAGCGAGGCATTTTAGGCCACCAACCCTTACTTTTAGCAGAATATTCGTTACTTTTCGTTCGTAAGTCGAGGCATTTTTAGCACTTTTACTTCCTATTGCATATTTGTTACTATTCGAACGCAGTCCGTTACTTTTCGGACGTATTCCAAGACTTTCACCAACAGCCGTTACTTTTTAGTTCTGTCAGTCTATGGTTTTTCAACGCAGTTGAAAGTCCTTTACTTTTTGGCCTCAAGCTATTTCCTGACCCGTTTTTGGGACATGGACCCAACTTGGAAAGTTTAACCACTTCAGGTTGATGGAGGTGTAGCCACAGCTTCCCCATTTATTCACACGGTATTCATTTCAGTCGTTTTTGATTTTATGAAAATATGGTTTTCATCTGCGAGATTTCGAACTTGCGAACATCACATTCGAATTCAAGCGCTTTAACCACTAGACCACGAGATCTTTCTAAAATAAGACTAAAATAATCTTTTTATGTGATGTTCATTAATTTTATAAATTTCTAAATTTCTATTTTATCCAATATAAATTTATTCCATTTTATTCCACTTTACTTTCACTTAATTTACATTTTATTTTACTATACAGTACATATATTATTATTCCATATTATTTAATATATTCTAAACTAATACCAGTTTTCTTCACAAAGCTATAACTAAATTTGTAATTTTCCTTTTGTACTTAGTTTAAAAAAATTTTGAAGCATACATTAAAGTACATGCATATATATGCATACAATACCCAAATAACCTCATGCACACCATGTGCGTCAATTTTACAAATTTCTAAAGTTCCATTTTATTCAACATTTATTTATCCCATTTTAAATCACATTGCATTCTTTGCATTTGCATTTTATTTCACTATACATATATTATTCTTCCATATTATTTAATATATTCTAAACTAACATCCGTTTTCTTCACAAAGCTATAACTAAAATAATTTATCTTCCTTTTCTACCCAGATTTTCTTAATTTTTTTTAATGCAATACATTAATGTATATTCATACATATACATACAGAAAGAACAGATCCATATATATATATATATATATATATATATATATATATATATATATATATATATATATATATATATATATATATATATATATATATATATATATATATGCACTCACTCACAAACATATTCTCAGATACATATACAATCATATGCACAGACACATACACTCAAATACATACATATACACATACATTCGCTCACACTCATTTACAAATTTCCAGATACATATATAATCATACATTCATTCATTCACTCACACACGCACATAAGCATGAACATATATCCAGCCACTCAACATATCTTTTTCATTATGTTAATCATAACCATTTTTCTTAACAAACTTTTCTCTCGTTTCACGATTCCTACATTTTTCCATTTTGAGGTCACAATACCTTTCCTTTTGCATATTCCAACTTCATCACTCTCGAGTATTCATACCTTTTCTGTTTTAAGAACCCTATACCTTCGATTTAGAACTTCTCAATCTTTTCATTTCACATATTCAGGCCTTTAGTTGCTTCATGAGCTAACACCTCCATTTTAAATTTTACCCATTTATTTTTGCTCATTCATGATTTACAATCATGCATTATAAACACTTATCTGAAACTATTTTTCATTAATATATTGTCATTTTATGACATCATAAACATAACTACTTTAATTAAAAAAAAAATATTATAAACATGTGATAGTATGTTTCATACATGTCGCATTGATTAAAGAAGTTACTATAGCAACTCATTGCTTCATCTACTAAATAACTTATTGTATAAATAATAATTTATCTGTAATCTTTTATTCTTTTTAATGTTTCATTGGAAATTTTATTGTTTTACATTTTTATTTTGTAAGTTTCTAAATTTTTTACTGTAAGTGTTTATTTCAAGTTTTATTTTAAATTTTAAAGTTTCAATTCGAATGTTTATTTTTAGTTTCATTTTGTTTTTTTCATTTTTATTTTCTACATTGTTTCATTTGAATTTTTATTGCTTTTTATTTTTAGACTGTAAGTTTGAAATTTTATATTGTTTTTCTTTTTTTATTTTGCAAGGTTTTAATTTTTTTAAATGTTTTTAACCTTTTTTTGTGCAGTAAAGTACGTAATGCGTATTAGGGCTCAGTCATGACCAAATACACTCACTCACTCAATCACATAAAAATTTATTCGTATACACAGCAATTGTAACCAACCAAAACTGGTTAGTTTAAAATTTTACCATTACACGCACTGTTATAATTAAAATATCAAAGCAAAATTCATGCATATTACTTCTGACAAACACAGCACACTCATTTAAAGCCATTAACCCACCCCTCTAAAATATATTTCTCACAAAACATTTCCCTAACATAAACTGAAAGTCTTTAATTATACTGTATTCATGCTCTCTCACTGCATTCAAACATTTCTACAACACTTATCAAAGACATTGTGTACGTTTCTGCTCTAAGTCTCTCAGTATACATTATACATCATAAATCTAAAAATTTAACCAAACTTTTATCACTAATGTATAAACAAGTCATATTATTATCTATCTGACGTACAAATTACAGAACTTTACATTCATTGTTCAACCAAAACTATTCAATATATAATTTGAATCTTCATGGTCACCCATATAATATATAATTAGTTGATCCTTCATATACATTTCTCACTCTACGCTCCACACCTTTTCTTTAAAACTCAATATACAATTAACTTTTAACCACTTAAGCATGATCAAAGACATGCCGACATCTCTCTAGCACACATTTGAGACCCTATTCCCTTCAACCTAAATCTTAATTTCCATATATAACCTGATTTTAGCACTTCGACATAACCAAACACATGATATCCTCGCTCCTACGTACAATTTTAAGGACATTACATGTATTTCTTATCTAAATCTTTCAACGTATATCTTAATTCACCATAGTACGCTAAACTTTTTATCATTAAAGCATGATGAGACATACAGTCATATCTTTAACTTATATTTTATTGTATTACATATATTCACCCTAAGGTTCATCAATATATAACTTAGATCACTGTACTTAACCTAATTTTTGTATTTTATGCATGATCAAAGTTATGCTCATATCTATCTGGTACGTAAGTTATAGGGAATTTTGAAATCAAATCTTTGTGCCATACTCTATCGAAAGCTTTTTATATGTCTAGCGTCACAGCAAAAGATTCGCCGAAACACTGAAGAGTGGAGGACCAAGAGTCAGAAAGGGAAGAAAGATCACTATATATATATATATATATATATATATATATATATATATATATATATATATATATATATATATATATATATATATATATATATATATATATATATATATATATATTGCGAGAAGAGTCTTTGGGGTGAAAAAAATAGGTAATGGTAGAAGAAAGAGGAGTGAGTGGTGGAATGAAGAGTTGGAGAATATGGTTAAAAGGAAAAGGAGGCCTTCTGCAAGTATTTGAGTGTGAAGGAGGGTAGGGATTGGGAAGAGTATAAGGAGAGGTGTAGGGAGGTGAAGAGAATGGAAAGTAGAGTGGGAGAGGAGTGGGCTAGAAAGTTGGCAGAGAATTTTAAGGAAAGGAGTAAGATGTTTTGGAAGGAGGTAAATAAAGCAAGGAGAGGGAGTGAGGGGGGAAGATGGTGATGTGGTCCAAGGAGAGAGGGAGGTGGAGAAGAGATGGAAGAGACACTTTAGTGATTTGTTGACGGGGGTGGGAGGCGAGGGAGTAGTGGAGAATAATGAGGGGATGTTGTTAGAAGAAGGGGAGTATTAGTAGAGAAGAAGTAAAAGTAGCTGTGAGAAAGGTGAAAAAGGGAAATTCGGCAGGAATAAGGGTGGGAGCGGGAGTGATAGTTGAATGGTTGGTGAGAATGTTTAATGTGTGTTGGGGAGAGGGAAAAGTGCCTCAGGAGTGGCAAGATGCTTGTATAGCATCGATATATAAAGGGAAAGGGGATAAGATCGTGTGTAGGAATTATAGGAGGATAAGCTTGTTGAGTGTAGTAGGGAAAATTTATGGGAGAGTTTTAGTATAGGAATTGAAAGAATTGACAAGAGAGAGAGAGAGTGGGGGAGGAACAGGGAGGTTTTAGAGAAGGTAGGGGATGTGTGGATTAGGTGTTTACTCTAAGAACGATTGGCTAGAAATTGCGTGAGAAAGATAGAGTAGGGTATGTGTGCTTTATGGATTTGGAAATTGTTTGAGGTTCTAAGGGAGGGGGGAGTGAGAGGTAGATTAGTGAATGGAATTAAATCATTTTATGAAAACTGTAGAGCGAGCGTGAGGGTGAGGAGGGAACTGACTGAATGGTTTAACGTAGGAGTTAGACTAAGGCAGGGGTGTGTTATGTCTCCGTGGTTGTTTAATGTGTTAATGGATGGTGTTGTTAGGGGGATAGAGAGGGAAGGGAAGGGTATTAGGTTGAGAAGTGGAGAGGGGAATGGGAGGTAAATGTCTTGTTGTTTGCGGATGATGCAGTGTTTAGTTGCGGAATCTGGGGAGAAGCTGAAAATGTTGGTGAAAGAGTTTCGTGAGGGAATGTGCGTCAAAGGGATTAAGGGTAAACTCAACAAAGAGTAAAGTGATGAGGATTAGGGGGAGGGATGAGGCAAGAATGAGGGAGGAATGGGGGGGGGTGTCGAGGTGGGGAGAGAGAAATTTGAGGAGGTAGAAGAGTTTAATTATCTGGGGTTGCTAGTGGAGGGAAAAGGGGAATGGATGGGGAAATAAAGAATAGAATGATGGAAGGAATGAAAGTGATGGATGGACTGAGGGAGTATGGAAGAAGGGGAGAATATCAAAGGAAATAAAGGTAAGAATGTTTGAGAGTATGTGTCTACCATCTGCGATGTATGGGTGTTAACCATGTTTGATGAATGCTCAGGTTAGGAAAAGATTAGAAGTTTTTGAAATGAAAGGATTGAGGGCTATATGTGGGTTGAGGAGGGGAGATAGAATCAGGAACGAAAAAATAAGAGATGTGTGGATGGAAGAGAGGAATAGTGGGCAGAGCGGAAGAGGGTGTATTAAATTGGTTTGGGCATATGTGTAGAATGGATGAGAATAGGATGGTGGGTAGAGTGATGAGATCCGAGGTAGATGGAGGAAGGGGGAGGGGAAGGCCAAGGTGGAGGTGGATGGATGGGGTGAGGGAGATATTGGGAGGGAGAGGTTTGAATGTGGACGAAGGTAGGAGAATCGCAGAGTACAGAATGAGATGGAGGGTAATGGGGAGAGGGAATAGATTGTGGATGTGAGCGAACTGTGACGGCACCACCTCACGAGAGTGGGAAAGGGGAATGGTAAAATAAAATATATATATATATATATATATATATATATATATATATATATATATATATATATATATATATATATATATATATATATATATATATATATATATATATATATATATATATTTTATAAAAAGTTCACATCTCACGGGCATTGCCCTATTCGAGGAGAGGAACTTTCTAGGTAGTATATACCTAGGATCCCGAAGTGGGATCGAACCGGCGCCCTCAAGCACGTGAGTCAATCACCCCTACCGTTCGAGCCACGGTAGACGGTATATATATATATATATATATATATATATATATATATATATATATATATATATTATATATATATATATATATATATATATATATATATATATATATATATATATATATATATATATAAAAGGAGAGTGGGAGAGGAGTGGTGTAGAAAGTTGGCAGAGAATTTTAAGGACAGGAGTAAGATGTTTTGGAAGGAGGTAAATAGAGCGAGGAGAGGGAGAGAGGAGCTGGGAGAGGGAGTGAAGGGGGAAGATGGTGATGTGGTGCAAGGAGAGAGGGAGGTGGGGGAGAGATGGAAGAGACACTTTAGTGATTTGTTGACGGGGATGGGAGGCGACGGAGTAGTTGAGAATGAAGTGAATGAGGAGTTGCTGTTAGAAGAAGGCGGGAGTATTAGTAGAGAGGAAGGAAAAGTTGAAGAAGGGAAAGTCAGCAGGAATGGATGGGATATATGGGGAGATGATAAGGGTGGGAGTAGGAGTGATAGTTGAATGGTTGGTGAGAATGTTTAATGTGTGTTGGGGAGAGGGAAAAGTGCCTCAGGAGTGGCAAGATGCTTGCATAGTGCCGATATATAAAGGGAAGGGGGATAAGATGGTGTGTAAGAATTATAATTGGATAAGCTTGTTGAGTGTAGTAGGGAAAATTTATGGGAGAGTACTAGTATCGAAAGTGAAAGAACTGACAAGAGAGAGAGTGGGGGAGAAACAGGGAGGTTTTAGAGAAGGTAGGGGATGTGTGGATCAGGTGTTTACACTGAGAATGATTGGTGAAAAATTGCGAGAGAAAGATAAAGTAGGGTATGTATGCTTTATGGATTTGGAAAAGGCGTATGATAGAGTCTGTAGGAAGAAACTGTTTGAGGTTCTATGGGAGGGAGGAGTGAGAGGTAGATTATTGAATGCAGTTAAATCATTTTATGAGAACTGTAGAGCGAGGGTGAGGGTGAAGAGGGAACTGACTGAATGGTTTAAAATGGGAGTCGGACTGAGGCAGGGGTGTGTTATGTCTCCGTGTTTGTTTAATGTATTAATGGATGGTGGTGTTAGGGGGATGGAAAGGGAAGGGAAGGGTATTAGGTTGAGAAGCGGAGAGGGAGAATGGGAGGTAAGTCTTGTTGTTTGCGGATGATGCGGTGTTAGTTGCTGATCTGGGGAGAAGCTGAGAATGTTGGAGAAGGAGTTTGTTAGGGAATGTGCATAGAAGGGATTAATTAAACTCGACAAAGAGTAAAGTGATGAGGATCGGGGGCAGGGATGAGGTAGCAAGAAAGGAGGAATGAGAGGGTATCGAGGTGGGGGGAGAGAAATTTGAGGAAGTAGAAGAGTTTAAATATCTGGGAATGTTAGTGGAGGGGAAAGGAGGGATGGATGGGGAAATAAAGAATAGAGTGACGGAGGGAATGAAAGTGATGGGGGACTGAGAGAAGTTTGGAAGAAGGGAAGAATATCAAAGGAAATAAAGGTAAGAATGTTTGAGAGTATGTGTCTACCATCTGCAATGTATGGGTGTGAGACATGGGTGATGAATGCTCAGATTAGGAAAAGATTAGAAGTTTTTGAGATGAAAGGACTGAGGGCTATATGTGGGGTAAGGAGGGTAGATAGAATCAGAAACGAAAGAATAAGAGAGATGTGTGGATGGAAGAGGGGAGTAGTGCCCAGAGCGGAAGAGGATGTTTTAAGATGGTTTTGGCATATGTGTAGAATGGATGAGAATAGGATGGTGAGTAGAGTGATGAGATCCGAGATAGAAGGAGGAAGGGAGAGGGGAAGGCCGAGGTGGAGATGGATGGGTGGGGTGAAGGAGATATTGGGGGGG
>SEYY01014421.1:15000-16154 GCA_009176605.1 Armadillidium nasatum | reverse complement strand
AGAGAAAATGAAACAGATTTAAATAACGAGAGAGGAGAAGAAGTTACAGATGTGGAGAGTACAAACTCTGACAGCGATGACGATATTTATATCCTAATGAATATTAATAGGAATAATAATATTAGAATAAATCAAGATAGGAATAATAGTAACACAAGGAAGACATATAATTTGAGATCAAAAGGACCTATTATAGATACAGATAGAATTTTAGAAAGACCACTTGAGTATAGATCTAATAGGAACAGAAATATAGTTAGTTTAATTGTTGTTTTGATATTTATTATCAAAATGTTTTGTTTTTGTTAATGGAAATGTTATGAGATAAATTATATTATGAGAATTATTGTTATGGTTATTTATTTATTTATTAATGCGGATATTATGTTGCAACGGTTGAAGAAAGTTGTGTAAAGGAACAATGGAATTGTTGCCTTGTTGGTAGAATCTTGCGGGGAACTTTAAGAAGTTCCAATCCTAACATTTGTTGGATGTAGCTCTTTGGAGGTCATTCATGTTAGAACGCCAGTTAGTGACTATTGTCAAATAAACGTTTATTTGCAATATTCAAAGATTCAGGTTTGAGTATCTATTGTAGAGATACTTGCTTTTTTTTAAGAGAGACATCAGAAACTCTTAATGATTTCTGAGAGGTCGAGTTGATGTTTATGTTATATTTTCATACTATTTTATATTATTTCTTATTTTATGGCTCTTTTAACAATATTGAATTATACTTAAATGTGTTACTAAGTCCGGTTAAAATATGTTTAAAAGGAAGGAAAAGAAAGATGATGATAATATTCATAACTTATCAATGTATAACCTTACAGGATGATGTTGTTAACAAAAATATGTGACTAATAAACCTCACTTTTGTATATACTTTTTCTTATAAATCCGAAATTCATCTCTTGTAAATGGGTCGAATCTAAGCCCAGGGGAATATAAAATTATTTTATCTTCAACACATTTGCAAGATATGATTTTCTTCTAATTAAAATTAATTATTATTCGTATAGAGGAAGTTTAAAAGTTCACTATAACATTTCTTTTTATTTCTTTTTATTTATTTTCTCTTAATATTTATTTAATGTTGTACAAATTTTGTATTATTATTATTCATTATTATTATTATTATTATTATTATTATT
>SEYY01014421.1:7500-10000 GCA_009176605.1 Armadillidium nasatum | reverse complement strand
ATGACGTCGCCATGTTTCTATCATACCCTCTTTGTCACGTCTGACAATATTTTATCATCTCCCTCACTGATGATACGTTTTTATGGTGACTCTTTGATCTCCCCTTACTATTACTGTTATCTCGCTACTACGGTACACGAAAACCTAATCATAGCCTTACCCTGTACATACAGGAGAAGATGTAATAATAAAACAAAGATAATATCTATCTCTCACCCTCTTTGGCTAAATTGAACTTCACTTAATAGAGAAAAAAAGTTCGATATTTGACAAATTTTACCAAATTTTGTTTTGTTTGTATGTCATTGGTAGCTACTGTTCATCGCATCATGCCACTTTCGTGTCTTTCATTTTTTAACATATATAATATATCTTTGTGTTTGTATTTTAAATTTACTTTCCAAACTTGAATTTTTTATATGTATTTGTTCTTCTTCAATATATTTATTTCTATTTTATTTTTTATTTCAGATTTATTTTTAAAAAACAATAATATTTTTATTAAATAAGTTTTGTTTAGTAATAAATAATACTGTATATATTATAATTTTTTGGAATACTTTTTATTTTTTTTGTTCATATTTGCATTCCATATTTTTTATTTTAATTCTTTAATTTAAATACTTTTTTTTCTAGTTTCTTTATTTTTGTTTACATATTTTATTATTTCTCTGTGCGCTTCGTATTTTATATTTCACATTTTTTTTCCCCGAAACTTAAGTTTTGTTTATTTTATTTTTATTTAAAACTGAAAAAACTTTAAAATTTGTCACGGTTCGGTTCAAACTCGTTGAATAAACCAATGCTTTAAAACTAAATATTTGCCAATACAAACATCGGTGCTGCAAATATCTTGGTAAGCATAAACTCAATTATTTTTCCTTCGATGGTGCCATATATATATATATATATATATATATATATATATATATATATATATATTATATATATATATATATATATATATATATATATATATATATATATATATATATATATATATATATATATATATATATATATATATATATATATATATATATATATATATATATATATATATGTTACGGTTGGTTGGAGAAAAATTCGAGCTAATTTCTTATTCAAATGCTGCGCTCATATTTGGACATTTTCAAATACTTTTCAGATACTTTACAACTATTTTCAATTATTTCAGCCTTATTTTCTTTAAAGCTGTTCTTTATCTGCACATTTTAGCCATTTTAAAACTAATTCCATCTACTTTATTTTAATAGAAGCAACAATCTTTCATGCCTTTTTACAATAGTTGATTTTAGTCACTTACGTAATACTTTTAATCTTTGTAACATATCCCACCGATCTTATTTTTTTCTTTACTTATTTATTTGTTTATTTTTTGTATATTTTAAGTTACAATGTAGATACTTTGCCACAAGCAAGATTCATGTATTTTAAATCCTATCTTCCATTTACAGGCAAATTTTTCAATATTTTATAGAAACTTTTTGACTTCCATTTATTTAAAAAAGTATTCCTCACGCTACGCTCTTTTGTCGATTTTTTTAAGCCTTTAGTCTTCAACTTTATCTTCATTTGAAGCCCAATTATCACCTCTTTGTCGATGTGATTCATTTACATACCCTTAACCTTGATCTTTTTTTTTTTTTATTTTTTAATTTTAAAAATTTTTCTTTTTTTCTTCTTTTTTTCAATTTTGGTCTAATACTTTTTTTAAAATTTAAATAAATTTATTTCTTTCCTATTTTCTCTTTTTCTGAATTTTCTATTGGAACGTAAATATTTTTTCTTTCTTATTGCATTCTTTTTTAAAATTAAGTTGATATTTTTTATTTTATTTAATAATAAGTTGATTTTTTATTTTAAATTTAAGTATTTCGGTTTTAATATTTCTCTTTTGAACATAAATATTTTTTAAAGTTTTTAACCTACGTTTTTTTTTTTTTTAACATAAATTTTATTTTTATTTTTATATTCTTTTTAGTTTAATATTTCTATTTCATTTCATTCAATGCTATTTTATTTCGTTTTCTTCTCTTTTTTTTAATCATTTTTTGTGAACGATATCCTGGAATATCGATATAAAAGATAACGATATTGGAACTTACATACACAGACACACAAAAATATATATATATATATATATATATATATATATATATATATATATATATATATATATATATATATATATATATATATATATATATATATATATATATTTACATAAGAGATATATAAAGTTAAAATTAGGATTGAAACAATCTAAAAATTCAGATTTGTGAAATCGTAAATTACTTCTTTTTGAGATATTCAAATTGCAGGATTCGGATTCAAAAGTTCCGGATTTGCATTCGAATCGGATTCAAGGTTACGGATTCGTATTCGGATTCAGATTTGCATTCGATTCGGATTCAAAGGTTACGGATTCGGATTCGGATTCGGATTCGAAAGTTTCGAATCCACATTCAATTCGGATTCGAGAAATCTCAAAATTAAC
>SEYY01014421.1:0-5000 GCA_009176605.1 Armadillidium nasatum | reverse complement strand
ACCTTTCTAATGAATGGAGTTAAGTCTAAAACTAAAAGACTAATATACTGTCTCTCACTTTCTAATTCACTTTACACTATCTCTGCGACGTGACTTTGGCGCACTTTCTTTTTTTTCCATAGATACTACAGCGACATATGATCGAAGGAGCTGACTTCTCGTCTCCATCGTTACAACCTTCTCGTAGCACAAGGTATACCTTGTTTTCAGACGAATTTTGTTTAAAGAGACTGGTGCTCAAGGCTTGCTCGTTATGATATTTCATTTCCAGACACTTCTGTACTATGGAATTCCTTACCATCATAGGATTTCCTGCCACATTTAATCTTCATCTCTTTAATTACTATTTCAGTGCTACCAAGAATGATTTGCTTAAGCCTTGTGCAGTTTAATTATGAACTCTCTTTTTTCCTTTCTTCTACACATCCTCACGGTGTTCTAATTAATTCTGAAAAGTTCTCCATTAGTTTACCCACTTTGGAAGTTGGAATGGTTTTGCGGTTGAACATTATGAGTGAATTTTAACACCCTTCTTCAGAGCTACATATACACTACCGTACGAAGTGTTCTTTCGCTTTTGAGGAGTAGCGGATTTTGTAGTTTTCTTAATTGCATTTCAGGTGGGTGATATATCTTTGCTTTTACTGCTTAATCAAGCCTCTCGAAAATTTTATGTTTAGGAAGAGTCTAATCAAAATGTTTTTTCCCAACTATCAATAAATATTTTTGATCAATTATTGTGCTGCAGCCATTTTAACTATTTTAGATTTTTAAAATGTAACGAGTAACGGAAACGTAACATTGGCAAAACGTTCCAAAACATCCTCATTCTTTGATTTTTGATACAATAAAATTCTTTTTAAATTTTATTTTTAATGATGAGACTAAAAACATTCCGTAAGGTAAAAAGAACCCCCTCCCACACCCCCACCCTTGCCCTCACCCTCACCCCCATTTAAAAATAGTAATTTTACCTTCATTGAAAACGACAGCGTTACTGTCAACAGCAAGGAAAAATAAAATTGTTGTTGTTGTTGCTTAAGTATTTTCATTTGAAAATCTGAGCTTTACCTTTCCTATGTATTGTTAATAAAAAAAAATGACTAAGAAGCAATTTGCGTCTCTGAATGTACCGTATTATTACTATCAAAACGTATCTTAAAAAAGAATTCTAAATAACAATAAACGTAGCTCCACAGACGCAAGACTCTCTAAACGACAAACGAACTTGAAGACTCGCGTCGGAAATAGAATCTTGAGAGTGATAAATATTTATGCTATTTGGCTGAATAAATAAATCAGTCATGGAAAGCACCATTGAGTAACTCAGCAGGAGAGGGAATTGTATTTATTGCAATTTCTTTCGCTTTCCATTTTCAAAAGACTTTTTTTTCATTTTCTAATTTACAAGGCAAGAGAGTTTCCAAATATAAAAATATAAAATTCTCACTTTTTTTTGTACGTTGATTTTTACAGTATAAATTTAAATTATATATTTTTTAGTTAAATTAAATTAAAGTAAATAAACACGTATAGATATATATATATATAGTATATATATATATATATATATATATATATATATATATATATATATATATAATATATATATATATATATATATATATTATATATATATATATATATATATATATATATATATATATATATATATATATTATATATATATATATATATATATATAGCCACGTTTACTTGAGGGAACTCTCTCTGAAACTCTACAAATTGGAAATAATGGGAAATACCCCAAATCGTCGACAGGAAAAGTAGTCGACAATATCATCACTCACGGGTCGGGGGTACGGGGGGAAGAGCCCCCTTAGACAAATGCTGGGTATAACACCAAATTTAAGTTTGTTAGTTCATCAATTGTCGTAAAAAAACATTTTTTTAAACATCTTACTTTGAACCACAGTAAAAATTTTGTGGATCCTCAAACTGGAGCTTACACCCAAAATTTAGAGGCTACATGGAGTGTACTTAAATATAAAAATTAAAAAAATAAATTATATATATATATATATATATATATATATATATATATATATATATATATATATATATATATATATTATATAAATTATATTATAAATAAATATAATATTATAAATATATATAATATATATATATATATATATATATATATATATATATATATATATATATATATATATATATATATATATATATATATATATATAGACAAGTGCATCCGGAATCAAGATGAAAGTTTTAAAGACAAAGACGAATTTGAAATATAATTAAGAATTAAAACAATAGACACAATAATAACAAAGAAAGTGTTTTTCACAAATGAAGATATTTAAACTTTGAAAATATTACTAGCAAAACTTTTTAAGTTTTGGATATATCAAAGAGCAAAATAGAACTGCAGAAGTTGAGGAACTAATGTCTGAAGCAGGAAATTACAATTCTAGCACTTTTGGGGACCTCCATGCTGCATATATATATGTTATATATATATATATATATATATATATATATATATATATATATATATATATATATATATATATATATATATATATATATATATATATATATATATATATATATATATATATATATATATATATATATATATATATATATATATTATTATTATTAGACTTTATGTTTTTATTTGTTTATAAACCCTAAGATTAGCCAATGCACGTTAATAAATTACACTTTGTTATTATACACCATTGAAAACAACAATATATCCTTAACAAACTTTCGCTTCTTGTTATAAGCCTCTTTCAGGTTGAAATGATGTGGCTGCTCTGTAGAATATTTCTCATGTCGTCCAATACTATGGTTGGTTGTTGATTAAACTTTTGTAATAAGGTGAATGGAGCATCATGGAGTTTTGCAATTGATCTATTTTGTAGTCTCCTGTGTTTTGTTTAAAGTTTGGGATATTATTTATGCAGAAAGATTCAGCGATTTTTCTTCACTATTATTGAGGTTTATGAAGTGGTTTTTATTTTGTCAACATAGACAAAATAAAAACCTTGTGCAGGCTTGTGCAACCACCATTATATACTAGCTACTGTACAACTGTTATTTATTACTTTTAATTTCTTAATTTTTTAATAGGATTAAATATTTAATAAATTGCATCTTATTATAATAACACTCTAATGAAGCGCTTTTTTAATGAAGAAAAAAAAACGTCATAAAATTTTGATTAGTTATTCAAAATGTAGAAAATAGTGTACGAGGTTTGCAAAAAATTTGCAAACGAATACTTTAATATAATGGATGAGAGAATTTTGCATGCACAATTCTTGCGCGGGCGTTTCTATTCTGACAATATGGTTTGCAAAAGAAATGCAAACCTTCCTTTATAGGTTTTAGCGTACGAATATTTTGAAAGAAATTTTAAGAAAAGTATACATATTTAAATTTTAGGTGCTTCAAACGTTTGAAAAATTTTATTATTATTATTGTTATATTATTATATATATATTATATATATATATATATATATATATATATATATATATATATATATATATATATATATATATATATATATATATATATATATATATATATATATATATATATATATATATATATATATATATATATATATATATATATATATATATATATATATATGTGTGTGTGTTAAATGTCAGATGCAACCACCTATAAATTTGTACCACGAGCCACCCCTGAAATATATATATATATATATATATATATATATATATATATATATATATATATATATATATATATATATATTATATATATATATATATATATATATATATATATATATATATATATATATATATGTTTGTATGTGTGCGCGTGTATTTGAGTGAAACGCGCTTGTGAATTAAAAGGTATTACAAATTCAAAGTCAAATTCCAGAAACGAAAAAAAAAAGAAAAAAAAAGGATACAGACTCCTTGAAAACAACCAAACAGAAGAATATTAATTTAAATAAATAAGAATGTGAATCGTTTGTCACCTAATAAATAGCTCAAATGAACAAAATAAATTCTAATTGAATTAATTTTCTCAAAAGAATATTTAAAAAGACTTAAAATTACAATAAGAGTTGATAAAGAACAAATTCGTGCCACAAGGGTCAATAATTTAAGTAAAAAAAGAAAAGTGTTAATTTGAACTTCGTTGAATGAAAGACGCAATTGCCTTTTCCTTGACTTGTAAATTAATGCGAAGAAAACGCGAAGAATTTTCGGAGAAACTCAGTTATTAAGACTTCCTTTTTATTCAGTTCAAGTTTTCAGCATCTTCATTCACACTCACAATAAGCATAATAACGAGATGTTTTCCTCTTTTTAATGAAATAAAATAATTTATATATATATATATATAATATATATATATATATATATATATATATATATATATATATATATATATATATATATATATGATAATATATATATATATATACATATCCTCTGGTGGGAAAAGCCGGAGGCCTACCAATATCCACCAGAGTTGGGAGCATTCGGAATCTGGTCACTAAAGGCCGACATGACCAGATACACAACGTTTAAAAGTGTGCAAGTCAAAGGAAGTTGGGAAAACAGATAAAGGGAGTGCGTTCCAGACTATACCAGTAGAGTATATGTAAGATTGAGCATAGCGGTTAAGTCTGGGGTCGGAGAGTTGGACAGAGAAAGGGTGAGACTGTGTAGAAAGTCTATAGTATAGAGAGAGTGACGCAGCAATTCGACGGGAAGAAATAGATTGGAGAGAGTTTGTAAGAGCGGGAGAGTTGATAAGACGAAAAGCCCTAGACTCCACCTTTTCGAGAAGAGCTGCATGTGTAGAACCATCCCATATGTGACAGGCGTACTCCATACAGGGGAGAACAACACCCCTAAACAGCAAGCAACTGGGGTAGCGTAAAAAAACCACGAATACTCCTCAGAACACCCAACCTCTTAGAAGCTTGTTTAGAGAAAGAAGTAATGTGATCTTTC
>SEYY01014420.1:0-22751 GCA_009176605.1 Armadillidium nasatum | reverse complement strand
CAACGCTGCAGGCAAAGTTTGCGCAGAGAAATTGCAGAAAAACTTAAGTCATATTTTAAGGACAAAAGCTTTACAGCTCCTGTAGTTCATTGGGATAGTAAACTGTTAAGTGTTTTAAATGAAAGTTACATGGAAGACAGATTATCAATAATTATTACAGATGGAGATATAGAACAGATTATAGGAATCCCAGTCATACCGAATTCATCCGGTAGAGAGCAAGCCCATGCAGTTTTCGAAGTTCTATTTGATTGGGATATGGCAGATAAAGTTAAAGCATTATGTTGCGATACAACAGCTTCCAATTTTGGTAGGATTAATGGTTGTTGCAATATATTGGAACAAATGTTAGAAAGAGACTTATTGTATTTACCATGTAGGCATCACATTTATGAACTTGTATTGAAAAGTGCATTTGATAAATTGAAGCCACCCTCCGGTGGGCCTGACGTTCCCTTGTTTAAACGTTTCAAGCAATCGTGGAGTAAAATTGACAGCACGAAAATCAAATCCCCAATGGAAATAACTCGTGTTCAGAAAATCTTTAAAAGTGATATAACTGAAATTCTTTCCTTTGTCGACAATATTTTGAAAACTCATTTGCCTCGCCATGATTACAATGAGCTGTTGGAACTTACGCTGTTATTCCTTGGGAGAAGTTATAAAGTTCCAGTTCGAGCTCCTGGGGCAGTACATCATGCACGGTGGATGGCAAAAGCAATTTATTGTCTAAAGATCTTTTTATACAGAGATCAATTCCATCTAACAGTTTCAGAAGAGACAAGTATTTTACAATTATGTATTTTTATTGCAAAATTGTATATCAAAGCATGGTACACAGCTCCTTTTGCACATCTCGCGCCTTATCATGATCTTCTGTTTTTTAAAAAAATAATACTTTTCAAGGAAATTAATCGTGATATTGCGGATGCCGCATTACTTAAATTTAAAAATCATATGTGGTACTTATCTGCAGAAGCTTCTGCATTTGCGTTTTTTGATGACAACATTCCCGTAAGTGTTAAAAGAAATATGGTTGATGCATTAAAAAGTGATTCATTATTTGGAGAGGCTAATAAAATAGAAATCGACGTAAGGAGTAATATCTTGAACCTGGAAATTTCTGATTTCGTTTCGAAACATTCAAAACGTTTTTTTGAAAGGTTCAATTTGCCTTCAAATTTCCTAGAACAAGATCCACAAACTTGGAGAATAAATGAACAGTATAAACATTGTCTTAAGATTGTTGAAAAAATAAAAGTGGTTAACGATGCAGCCGAAAGAGGAATTAAGTTAATTCAGGAGTATAATAGTAAATTAACAAAAGACGAAGAGCAGAAAAATTACATAATCCAAGTTGTGGCATCTTACCGTAAACGTTTCCCTGATGTAAGCAAAGCAACCATATCATCTTCATTTTGAACTATAATCAAGATCGATCTATTAACTATTTTTAGCCTTTAATTACAATGTATATTTTTTATTACTCATAAATTATGCAGTAAATTCAATAAAGAAAATGTTTATTTATATCATTGTTGTTCATTTCCAAATCTTGTTTTCAAAAGCTGATTTTTTAAATTTTTCAGTTTCTTCAGATATTTTATCTCCCATGAGGGTCGGCTTAATATTAAAACAATTTCATGAAACTTGGTATACATTACTTTTTAATGAAGCAGAACAGATTAGAGGGGTGAGACCAAAAAAAAAAAGAAAATCGAAATTATGGGCCAGTCTATATATATATATATATATATATATATATATATATATATATATATATATATATATATATATATATATATATATATATATATATATATATATATATATATATATATATATATATATATATATATATATATATATATATATATATATATATATATATATATATATATATATATATATATATATATATATATATATATATATATATATATATATATATATATATATATATATATATATATATATATATATATATATATATATATATATATATATATATATATATATATATATATATATATATATATATATATATATATATATATATATATATATATATATATATATATATATATATATATATATATATATATATATATATATATATATATATATATATATATATATATATATATATATATATATATATATATATATATATATATATATATATATATATATATATATATATATATATATATATATATATATATATATATATATATATATATATATATATATATATATATATATATATATATATATATATATATTCACTGATCGGTGAAAACATTTTCGAAATGCGTAAAAAGTGTATTATTATAGTATTATTATTATAGTATTAATTTGAGCTTTGTGCAATGTCAGGGTAATAACTTATGATGTAGGATTAACATCATTTTAATGATGCTGAATTGTTTTATCTGGAGCAGACTCCATATTTCCTTTATTTATCCTAAAGGGAAGAAATTCCGATAAAACTGCATTTATTAATTGGATATCGTGAGATGCTATAAAAATTATTTTCTTTGCATTTCTTTTTCGGTTAAATAATTTATGCAAAATATTTTTTTACAGAACTATATAACCAGAAAATAAGTAGCAAAATAATTATATATATTTTTAACACGATTATCTTTATGTAAAAATAACAAACAGTAAGCTAATTATTATTGAAAATAAATGTACAAAATTAATGGTTTTATATTTATATCAACTTCATTTCTCATTTCAGCGTATATTAGTATGAAAATGTTTCTGATTGAAATTTTTTGTTTCTTTATTTTCATTGTTTAGATGAAAATCCTCAACGAGTAGCTCTTGTCGTTCACAATTTATCAAAGACTTTTGAAAAAGCTGGTACAAAGGCAGTTAAGAATATTAGTTTTTATGTTAAGAAAGGAGAGTGTTTTGGACTTCTTGGTGTTAATGGAGCAGGAAAAACAACAACCTTTAGAATGCTTACAGGAGACGAATCAGGACTTCTGGAAATGCTAGAATAGGATCCAAATTTCTAAGTCATGGTAAAAATCAGGTATTATGAACTTTATCCTTTATATATATATATATATATATATATATATATATATATATATATATATATATATATATATATATATATATATATATATATATATATATATATATATATATATCTCACATCTTTTACAATTTTCTTACTCATTTGCGAAATTTAAGTTATTCCCATTTCGAGAAATTTATTTTAAAAAAAAGCATGCTAAACGCACGATTCCTTGAAGCGTAATAAAAAAGTATAATTTACCTAATAAAAATATTATAAGAATTTATTTTTTATTTCCCAATTTTTCTTAATCAAACTTTGCTATGGATTTCAAAAATATAATCCTTTTTAATGCACGTTTAGTAGTTTTTTGTAATATTTAAGTATGTTAAAGTGCAGTCTGGCCGAGAAGCAATAGCGGCAATAAAGCTGCTGGAGGGCTCCAAATTTTTGGGACCCATGACAGACACATCAGCAAGCATAAAAAGAAATCCATTTAGATAAATAAAACAAAGCAGTTAATTATATATATATTTTCAAATATATATAAAATATTGGTAGGCCTCCGACCTTTGCCCACCAGAGGATATATAAATATATTACGAAATAAATTGCTAAAAACAACAAACACCATAAATAAATTTTAACATAATAAGTTTTAGTTATTTCTTATTCTTTTTATCTTTTTAGATTTTATTTTTTTAAAGTAATAATTTTTTGGCTCTTAGGTTGAAGTTAGGCTGTATATATATATATATATATATATATATATATATATATATATATATATATATATATATATATATATATATATATATATATATATATATATATATATATATATATATATATATATATATATATATATATATATATATATATATATATATATATATATATATATATATATATATATATATATATATATATATATATATATATATATATATATGATTCGACTGCCGTCGAGAACGGATGGGGTTGGAAGCAGATGAAAAAAGAAAATCAAAACATCATAAGGAAGTCAGAGGAAAAGAGATGAGAAGAGCAGAAGAGAGAAGAGAGCATTAGAGTAGGCTGTTAGAAATGAGGCTTTTAGATCTTCTTCCTGAGGTTGCAGAGTCCGGAATACCCCAAAACGTCGACAGGGAAAATAGTCGACAAGTCAAAGGGCAGTCACGTTATTAACAAAAAAATTTCCCTTGCCCAAAACGTCTACAACTTTTTTTGGTAAGGTCAAAGGGTCGAAAACTGTTATTTAAAACTCATCCAGATCGTCGACACTATAAATCGATATCAATTAATCGAAAGATATATATCATCATCACTCATGGATAGGGGGTACGGGAGTAGAGCCCCCATTGGACAAATGCTCGTGTGCCATTCATTTACTAAAATAATATATTAAAAATTACAAAAATATATTAATAATTATTATAATAATGAAATTTAAAAAAATAGGTTTACATATCGATTGTATCGATATAAAAAAAAATACGATGTTGGTCAAACATAAAAATTTTTTTTTCACATATATCCAAAACGTCAACACTTTGAAGTTGAAAGAACGTATATATATATATATATATATATATATATATATATATATATATATATATATATATATATATATATATATATATATATATATATATATATATATATATATATATATATATATATATATATATATATATATATATATATATATATATATATATATATATCGACACATTTTATTCAAAAGTGTCGGCCCTTTGACCTGTCGACGATTTGGGTATAGCACCTGCAGAGTTTGTTTATATTCGAGAAGAATGATATTGATCAAAGTTAAATAAAAAAAATAATATTTATCGTTATAAATTTTCAGTATTTTTAAAAAAAAGTAAATTAACAGAAATTCAATAAAATTATTTTTTGTGAAATAACATCTTTCGGCCCAACGTACTTTCGGCAGTAAAATGGAAAATTATATATATATATATATATTTTTTTTTTACAGAACGCCACCACCCACGGGCAGAGCCCTTTTCAAGGAGGGGGCACACACACATGCACAAAGCTCATTCAAACACACACACACAGCTAACGCACAGCCCTCAGGTGGGCGCAGACGGAAGCCTTGAAGAGTGGAAGATTAAATACAGGAGGAAAAATAGATGGTGGTTGAGAGTTCCACAGAATAGAGGTGGCTGGAAAGAAGGAGGTACCACAACGGGCTAGCCTGGGATTTCCTACGTCCAAACAAAATTGGTGCGAAAGCAGAGCACCCCTTGTGCAACAAGGACGACGCAACGGTGGAGGAATGCGAGAGGCCAATTCCCTCGAGCACCTGCCATTGTAGTCCCTGTAGAAAAAGAGATAGCGCGCCAACGTCACGTCGCAGAGACAGAGGGTCAAGTGAGTTTGAAAGTAGGGGACAGTTTATTAATCTCTTAGCTTTTGACTCAACCCTATCCAGAAGAGAGGAGGAGCCGGAGCCCCCCCAAATGTGAGAACAGTACTCCATACAAGGACGAATAAGACCATTATATATTTGGAGTAACTGCTCAGAAGGAAAAAATTCTCGCAATCTGAACAGGACTCCCAGCTTCTTAGAGGCCGCTTTAGCAACCATTGTAAAATGCGGTTTCCAAGACAGTTTGGAATTTATGTTTAGACCAAGAATGTTAATGTTATTTACAGATGAGACGGGAGAGCCATCGAAGAGGATAGGAAAATTAGGAGGTGTTTTTGAGAGGAAGATGTGAAGAAGTTGAGTTTTTAAAGAGTTGAATTTTACAAGGTTGCTATGACCCCACCGGGAAATCCCATCCAGATCGGCAAGAATGGAATCGGAAAGTTGAAGACGAGAAGCAAGTCTAGAAGCAAAAGAGGGAGCAGATTTGAAATGAGTAGAAGAATGTAGAGTTGAGTCATCAGCATAAGAGTGAACAGAGTTACAAGTGCAGTTGAGAAGATCGTTAATGAAAAGTAAGAATAAAGTTGGAGATAAAACGGAACCCTGAGGAACACCACAGTTGACAGAAAAGGAGGAAGAGGTCGCTCCATCTACAAGAGCCGAAATGGAACGATCTGAGAGAAAACTAGACAAGAGTGAGCAAAGAGAAGGAGGAAACCCAAAGGAAGGGAGCTTGGAGAGCAGCGACGCATGCCATACCCGGTCAAAAGCCTTGGATATGTCAAGCGCCACCACACAAGACTCCCCGAAGTCCCTAAGGGCAGAAGACCATAGATCAGTAAGATAGGAGAGTATGTCACCAGTTGACCTCGAGCATCGAAAGCCATACTGGTGATCAGAGAGAAGAGAGTGAGACTCCAAATGATCCAGGAAATGAGAGTTGAGGAGAGTTTCAAAATTTTTAGACAGAACACAAGTGAGAGCTAAAGGTCGATAGTTAGAAGGGTCAGAACGACTACCTTTTTTCGGGATCGACTGAACAAATGAACGCTTCCAGCATTGAGGAAAAGTATTAGTATTAAGGCATAGAGAGTAGAGCTGAACGAGGACAGGTGCTAACTCGGAAGCACACTCCCTCAGAACACGAGGGGAAACGCCGTCCGGGCCGCTGGCCTTCCTGACGTTCATAGATTTCAGGATCCCATGCACCCGATCATGTGTAATAACAGGTAGAGACATGGGACACCTGAGAGGAGTAGGAGGAGGGATGCCAGAATCGAGCAGGGTGAAATTAGATGAAAAAAGGAGGCCGAAGAGATTAGCCTTTTCAGAAGGAGTTTTAGCTACTGAACCATCAGAGCGAATACGAGGAGGATAGGCAGATTTACAGAAGTTGTTAGAGATATTTTTGACAAGAGGCGAGAAATTTTTATCAGTAGGAGAGCCATGGAGGTCAGCGCACTTCCTTTTTATGAAAGTACGCTTAGTCCGTCGAAGAACATCCCTGCAACGATTCCGAGCTGAATGAAAATTAGCAAGAGTGATATGAGAAGGAGAGTTTTTCCATTCACGATAAGCATTGTCTCTCTCCCGAAGGGCAAGAGAACAATTGCCATCGAACCAAGGATTTTGAGGAGAAAAAGATTTAGTTGAAGATGGAATAAATCTGCTCATCCCGTCAAGGATTACGGCCCCTACCTTTTCTGCAGAGACAGAAGCGTCCCCCGAGACAAAGCAAGATTCACTCCAATGATATATTAAAAGAATAAAAAGAATTAAGTTATAAGTAACTTCTTGTAAATAAATTATGATTGTTATGAGTGTAAAATATCGATTTATCGGTTTTGAAAATATCATCGATACTATCGTAAAAAATATTTATATCGATATTTATCGAAACTTTTATGACATCCCTACCTCAGTTTCGCTGATAAGAGGGAAGAGTTAGTATCCTCAAAGTTCGTGGTTCTTTTCTTTTTCATTTATTGTTCCCTTCGTTTTAACCTATTTATTTTATATATATATATATATATATATATATATATATATATATATATATATATATATATATATATATATATATATATATATATATATATATATATATATATATATATATATATATATATATATATATATATATATATATATATATATATATATATATATATATATATATATATATATATATATATATATATATATGGTCAGACAGACTTCGGTTTGAACCACATGAATATTTAAAAAACTACCGAACGTACGTAAACAAGGATTATATTTTTTGAATCCTTATCGATTTTCAGGTAGGAAAACTGTAAAATGGTTTTGTACGACAACTGATGACGTAACAAACTTAAATTTGGTGTTATACCGAACATTTGTCTACGGGGGGCTCTGCCCCCGTACCTCCCAACCCATGAGTGATGATGATACTGTAGACAACTTTTCCTGTCAACGATTTGGGGTACTTCCCATTTTTTCAAATTTCGAAGAAATTGAAAAAAACGGACATTGCCAGACGTACGATTCTCGCGAGAGTTAAAAATAAGTAAACTTTACTTATGTAAACTTTATTATTATAAGAATTTATTTTTTATTTCCCAATTTTTCCTACCTGAAATTCGACAAGGATTCCAAAAATATAATCCTTTTTTACGTACCTTCAGTAGTTTTTTAAATATTCATGTGGTTCAAGCCGAAGTCTGGCCTATATATATATATATATATATATATATATATATATATATATATATATATATATATATATATATATATATATATATATATATATATATATATATATATATATATATATATATATATATTTCATAGTTTCTAGAAGAAATTGGCTACTGCCCTCAATTTGACGCTATTATAGATGAAATGACAGGAGAGGAAATGCTATCTCTAATGGCAGGTCTAAGAGGAGTGTCAACCAGAAGAGATCCACTTATTCTAAGGAACATCATATCTTTAGTAGGCCTTGCAGAGTGTGCTAATCGACCAACATCGACTTTCTCAGGAGGGAATAAAAGAAAACTAAGCACAGCAATGGCCTTAGTTGGTCAACCGTCATTAATTTTTCTCGATGAACCCACATCGGGTGTTGATCCAGCGTCTAGGCGACGTGTTTGGGAGGCAATAAGAAGTGCTACCAGAAATGGCCAATCTGTAATATTAACATCACATTCCATGGATGAGTGTGAATCCTTATGCTCTAAAATCATTATATTGGCTACAGGTGTGATACGTTGTGTTGGAACGCCTAAATATTTGAAGGCAAAATATGGAAAAGGATACACTCTTCAAATTAAAATAAAATCATATTTACCAAAAGAGCTCTTAAACACCTCCATTCAAAGTAAAGAAGATGAAGAAATAGAGTATATGAATTTAATTGAAGAATTAAAATGCCAAATAACAATGCTTTTTCCCAACTGCAAGTTAACAGATGAATACCGAGTATGTATATATATATATATATATATATATATATATATATATATATATATATATATATATATATATATATATATATATATATATATATATATATATATATATATATATATATATATATATATATATATATATATATATATATACTACTACTTATCATTTGAACCTTCTTTGTGCCCGATGATTTCGAATTCACTTAAATAACAAGAAAATTTGAATATACATCCATTCTTATCTTTTTTAAGATCATCAGTATGGATTTCGTGAGGAACGCTTTACTGAGGATCTTCCTAATCAGCCTCTGATTCTAGATCCTCTTTTCTTCGGTATTTTTTGCGAATCCATTGCTGGGACGCTAGAAAAATTGAACACCTGCAGAATCTGAGAAAAACCTTGGTTATATAGTTTGTTTCCCTCTTTTAGAATGTATCTTTCTCTCTTTCTTTTTAACTTCAACTAGACTTGAAAAATTACCCGAATCAATGCTAAATCAATGGCAGAAAGTTCCTAAATGTGGCTTATCATGTTGTGAAAGTCAAAATAGGTTGGGAAAATAGATGTTGCAGACATTACCAATACAATACAAGTTAGACAGAGAAAGGATGAGACTGAATGGAAAGGCGTGTCGCACGTGCCCTTCTTAATAGAACTGGAGAGTTATATTAAGCCATTGTATAGATAAAATGACGCAATAATTTAACGGACAGAAAGAAACTGGAAATTTTTAATAAGGACATGGTCCAATTAACAAAAAAAAATCATCCGATTATCTGAAAATTTCAATATTGCTTTTTTCTTAACGAAAAGCTCTATTACTAATTTTTTTTAGCTCTGAAATTTGCTGTGTGCATTTCTAAAACTATTGGCTACAAACTTGTAACAGACTTTTGCTCCCAGAGCTATACAAAAAATGATATTAGCCCAAAACTGACCAACTATCGAAAAGGAAAATGTTTTGAAAAAAAATTCACCTTTTTGTAAAAAAATATTTTTATCAGCAAACTACAACTATTACATTTCCTATTTTTCGTGGGTGTATAGAGAAGTGATAGGGCTACAAATCGTTCTCTATATATTATTCGATCCGATTTGTTTGTTCCGAGATATAGTCTATCAAATTTTTGACAAATTTTCAAAAATTTCAAAAGTTTGAAAATCTATATCTTTCTTCAAACAAATGGCATTTAATAATGCTCTAAATAAAAGTTGTAGATCTATCCCTCCTCCAAAGAATTAAAAAATAAAAATTGAAAATTGTAGATTGCATTTTTTTTAAATAATTTTTTCGCTAGAAGTGTATGTTTAAAAAAAAAAATTTGAGTGCTTATAACAAAATCAAGAAATCGGGGCTAAGATTGTTCAGTTAAATTTTCAGCTCATGTGGACCCTTGGTTTGACCCCACTTTTAATTTTTTTCCACATTTGACCCTAAATAACTTCTAAACTGCTAATCCCTCGTAAAAACGTTAGAAATGAACTTTTTCGTCGAGAAAAAGGCTATCTATATTGAAAGTTTCAGCTCACAGTCAAATAAAATTAAAAAAAAAAAAAATTGGACCCTATCCATAACAGCAAATTTCAATCTTTTCAAGAAAAACCGTGAGATTGAAACCATCTTCATGCAAGGGAGAACAACACCCTTATATAGAAAAAACAACTTGGGTGAAGTAAAGAAATTTTAAAATTGTTAAAATGTCCGAACTACCACGGCTTAAACATTTTCGAGGCAGGTTTATATTTTGTCATTTAAGTTGATTGTTTTTGAAAAAAAAAATTTTTTTAGTATGTGCCTGTAATTCTGTGAGGTACGTGTGCATGAATATAAGGAAACAACTTGGTTTAACGTCGAGAGTTCGGTAAAGATACCAACTAAGAACTGGACGAACCAGAAGGCAAAGGAGCACAACGAAAAGCGGAGTCAATTCTTGTAAAAACCTCTCTTCTCCATTAACTTCTGCAACTTTCGCGGTCATAATTCTAATTTCCACTTTGTTGAGCACCACCTGTCCTCCTCTTGAACTCACCTCTTATTTTTTAGTGTTTGAGTGTTCGAAGAGTAAACCCAACTCAGTTCAACTTTGTATTCTCTATTCTTAATTTTTATACAAAGGCGGATGTTGTGTGCATATTTCAATTTGAAATATTCTGAGTTTTTTTGCTTAAATGAACCACGTACACCATATACGTACACCTATATATATATATATATATATATATATATATATATATATATATATATATATATATATATATATATATATATATATATATATATATATATATATATATATATATATATATATATATATATATATATATATATATATATATATATATATATATATATATATATATATATATATATATATATATATATATATATATATATATATATATATATATAATCTGGTGGGTAAAGGACAGAGGCTCACCAATTTTCACAAGAGTTAAGAAAATATCGGAATCCGGTTGTAACATTGAATCCTAATCTGTTACTTCCTTCTGTATCTATCCTCAATTTTCAGCCAAAGGCGTGTGTTGCTCAAAGATATATTCTGTTCTCCTGTCTCTAATTTGAAGACTTCCGAATTTTCCACCTTGTGGCTTAGACTTTCTTACTATTTTAGGACTAAACTCATTTGTTGTTTATTTATCTGCTAAATCTACAGACTATTCTAAATTCTAAATAATGCACGTTTTCTATTCTCTTGTCTCTGAAATCACCAGTTTTGATGATTTCAATGTTTACCACAGCCAATGATGGCCTTCTTCGACTTCTCAAAATACAGCCGGTGAGTTTGGCTTCCATTTCTCTATCTAAAATGATCATTTGCAGATGGTACAATTTCCAACATGTATTCCTGATAGCCTTTGAGATGTACCCAACATTCTAGACCTTTTCTTAACTTTTAATATATATCCATATAATACATATATTATTTATAATGTAAAACTAAATACTCTAAACTCTGTAGGACAGTAATTGTCACTTTCAATTTAAGCCGTAAAGTAAATATATATATATATATATATATATATATATATATATATATATATATATATATATATATATATATATATATATATATATATATATATATATATATATATATATATATATATATATATATATATATATATATATATATATATATATATATATATATATATATATATATATATATATATATATATATATATATATATATATATATATATATATATATATATATATATATATATATATATATATATATATATATATATATATATATATATATTTATTAGGTAGTGTTGAAATTTGGTATCTTAATTCCACACCCTGCACGGAGTTCAGTATGGATATATGACATTGCGAATTATTAGAGCTATGCAACCTCCCCTCAGACACCCCCTAAAATCAAGAAATGGATAAAAATTGAAATTTTCATTCTTGAAGCAGACTTTAATGTTAGGAATACAATTGAAATGAAACTGAATTTATTTTTGAGTAAACACCAGTGCTAGATATACTTTAATATACAAATATATGTATCTTACCTTTACAAAACTTCTGAGAAAATATCTATAGGACAAATGTTAATCTTTTTATTCAAAAGTTGGCATAGATTTCCTTGATTCTATGACATTCAGAATAAATTTATGTCTGTTTTTTCATTGTCAATTCGATCTTCTGAAGCCCTAGTGAGAAAGATAATGACAAGGAATAGGAGGAAGTTCGATGGGTTTTATCATAGGTTGAAATAGATCTTCATTTGAAAAATCTTGTAAAACCTGTGGGGAATTGACGGTTGCCTTGTTCCAGTCGATCATCTCAGTATAAGCATTAGCAGAAATTATATTAAGTCAAAGTTTCTTATCTTGTTCTGCATTTATTATACGATCAACAGCTGTCAATTCCATCTGAAAGTGAGAAGGATAATTGTGACAGTTCCACCCTATGGGTGTTCAAGGAAGGTCATAGGTTGAAATAGTTTTATCATCTTCTTGAAGATAGATTTGAAAAATCTTGATATTTCAAACAATTTGTCAAAAATTGTAATCTCGGAACAAACGGGATCGAATAAATATAATTTGTGACGGAATATTTTTTTACAAAAAGGTGAATTTTTTTTCAAAAATTTTTTTTCGAGTTTCAGTTTTGGGCTAATATCATTTTTTGTATAGCTCTGGGAGCAAAAGTCTTACAAGTTTGTAGCCAATAGTTTTAGAAATACACACAGCAAATTTCAGAGCTAAAAAAAATTAGTAATAGAGCTTTTCGTTAAGAATAAAGCAATATTGAAATTTTCAGATAATCGGATGATTTTTTTTGTTAATTGGACCATGTCCTTTTTAAAAATTTCCAGTTTCTTTCTGTCCGTTAAATTATTGCGTCATTTTCTTAAATGGCTTAAATAATCTCCAGTTCTAAGTGCGACACGCCTTTCCATTCAGTCTCATCCTTTCTCTGTCTAACTTGTATTGTATTGGTAATGTCTGCAACATCTATTTTCCCAACCTATTTTGACTTTCACAACATGATAAGCCACATTTAGGAACTTTCTGCCATTGATTTAGCATTGATTCGGGTAATTTTTCAAGTCTAGTTGAAGTTAAAAAGAAAGAGAGAAAGATACATTCTAAAAGAGGGAAACAAACTATATAACCAAGGTTTTTCTCAGATTCTGCAGGTGTTCAATTTTTCTAGCGTCCCAGCAATGGATTCGCAAAAAATACCGAAGAAAAGAGGATCTAGAATCAGAGGCTGATTAGGAAGATCCTCAGTAAAGCGTTCCTCACGAAATCCATACTGATGATCTTAAAAAAGATAAGAATGGATGTATATTCAAATTTTCTTGTTATTTAAGTGAATTCGAAATCATCGGGCACAAAGAAGGTTCAAATGATAAGTAGTAATTATATATATATATATATATAATGTTTCAACTCGGCATTGTTCAGTTGGGAAAAAGCATTGTTATGCATTTTAATTCTTCAATTAAATTCATATACTCTATTTCTTATCCGATGTTCTTCCCTCTGATTTTTGATGAGAGAAATTAAGTAATAAAAATTCATAGCACCGTCTGTAGTATTTGAATATGATTTAATTCGAAACCAACCTGGGGCATATACTTCTAATATGATCTTGATTAAATCCTGAAGATTTTTTTTCTGGGTTTGTTGTTGAAACATATAACCGGAGGTTTCTATTAGCTCTTGTGAGTCATCTTGTATGATGCAAAGCTCCTGGAGATTTTAAAGCCAACTCCTTTGAAATGGCGGCAGATTTTATTCCAACGCACATCTCGTAAAAACATATTTGATCATTACTGAGATCTTTAACTATTTCTTCAGGAACCTCAATTTCACATTGCACATGTGTAAATTCAACGATTTTTGCTTGCGTTAAATTGTGACATTTTATTTCCGATCAAACCTTCGAAGCTTTTCGTTATCGTTGTTCTGCCATCAATTCTTTCGAAAACATGTCTAAAGGGTAATTCATTAGTATGTAGAAGGCATATTAGCCACTGAAGAAGCCTTTCAATGTGAATTTCAATTAATTTTATTATACCACCTATACGTCCTATGTTTACAACTATTCCGTCAGAGATAATTGTTTTAAGTGAATTAAAACCATGTGTATCAGTAAGAAAAGTGACTAATTCATCTGCTATGCATCGAGCGCTTCCGCTGTCAAAAGTGATGTGATCCATGCAGATATCACCAGGTTCTTTAACAACAACGATGTGTTCTTCATGTTCTGTCCCTGTAAGTGTTTTGGTTTGATCTTTTCTTCCATCAAACCCATGCACATAATGTTTTGGTGCTGCAACTTGTGTAAAGTCTATTTTCTCAATCCGACTCTTTTTCTTTCCCTTTCTACTTTCTTTCTATCTAGCATATTGCCTTGGTTAAGGATCCCCATATTTTCCAAAGCAGCATTAACAATTGCAGCAGCAGCCCTACTACTTAAGCGGAATCTCTCTGTTGTCACAGACAATTTATCACATGTAAATATGTTTTGATTGTTTTCTTGTAATTGAAAATCTGGAAGAAAAGATGAAGCACTTCTTGTCTCGCTTTCAATATTTTCGTGAAGGTTGTCAGAAGAATCAGATATATATATATATATATATATATATATATATATATATATATATATATATATATATATATATATATATATATATATATATATATATATATATATATATATATATATATATATATATATATATATATATATATATATATATATATATATATATATATATATATATATATATATATATATATATATATATATATATATATATATATATATATATATATATATATATATATATATATATATATATATATATATATATATATATATATATATATATATATATATATATATATATATATATATATATATATATATATATATATATATATATATATATATATATATATATATATATATATATATTTGGTTAATTCTTGCAGAACGTTTTGCAGAAGTACTAGCAAAACATTTTTGCCCGTTCAAGATTTTCATATCTTTCATGAGTTCTTTTTCTCGCTGCAGTAGTGACCCAATATATTTCCCCAAGTTGGTTAATTCTTTGTTTTTGTCCAACAAACGATTCCCACTCGATCATTGGAATTCGAATATCACATCTACAATCAGTTCTGCTGATTTTCTTATCAAAGCAGTTACATGTACATATATCAAACATCTCATCAAATTTCACAAGCTTATCCATAAAAATGTTATTTCTATGTTTGATTTGAACTTTATTGAGTTTGGTGTTTTACACTATCAAGATTTCAACTTTCATAGCAATTGCCTCAACGATATATATAAGTAAATGAAAACACATTCCAAATGTGTTCGACATCTTTTGCTTCTATTCTGTAACATTCTTTTGCCATTGTTGTGCCCTTCGATTTCATTTCTTCAATATGACGAAAGACACCAGCCTTCGAAGGGATCATCGAGGTTGGAAAGGATGTCAGTTGACCAAATGAGGCATTGTGAGTTTTACTTCTGGTGGGCATCTTCATTATTATTACTATTATTATTATTATTATTATTATTATTATTATTATTATTATTATTATTATTATTATTATTATTATTATTATTATTATTATTATTATTATTATTATTATTATTATTATTATTATTATTATTATTATTATTATTATTATTATTATTATTATTATTATTAATTTATTAAGATAGTGAAAAATATTTGCAATTAGAATTTATCTGAAAAAAGGAAAAAAATAAAAGTTTGTAATCATATAAATAACATGCTTTGAAACTTAACATATTTATTAGTGTTTGGTAATCAATGGGCATTATATGTATCCCTGCGATCTTTGGTCAGTGGTATTGACCAGTGGTCACTTGTCAAGTGTTCATGACTTTCAAAGGCATATTAGAAGATAACATTCCTTAATTAATACCTACCAGTCTCAATGGTTTTAAGTTCAAACTAGTTGTTTGCAATCACCAACGAACCTAGGACAAAAGGGGAGTGAGTATGCGAAGGGTACAGTACAGTTGATTGCATATGATTCAAATTTTACTTACAACGACATATGGAAGTAGGTGCAAAGTGTGGAATTATAAAAAAAGAAAATTATATATGTTTGGACCCTTCCTATATATATATATATATATATATATATATATATATATATATATATATATATATATATATATATATATATATATATATATATATATATATATATATATATATATATATATATATATATATATATATATATATATATATATATATATATATATATATATATATATATATATATATATATATATATATATATATATATATATATATATATATATATAATGTAGAAAAAACTATTATTATACATTGTGTTCCACTCTGTTTTTCATTAATGACCTTCTTTCTCTCTATTACTTCATCGCCTTTGCATTCATATGTTGACAACTCCACCCTTCATAACTTTTTTCAATTGAAAGACGCCCCTCCCAACAGCAGTTAATTGACCCAAGGAGGATACCATTTTTTCAACTAACCTCTGATCTCACTTATATTTCAAATTAGGGCAGAGAAAACATTGTCGTTTCAATGCCTCAAAACTCAATTTTTCTTCTCTCTATTCGGCATAACATTCCACACAACTATGACATCTTCTTTTAAAATACAAAACTGAAACCTTCATCTGTCCTTTATATTCTCAGTGTATCTTTTTATCGTGATGTTCCTTGGAAAGATCACGTCACTTCTTTTTCTAAACAAGCCTCAAAGAATTTGGGTGTTCTGAGGCGCATTCGGAATATTTTTCACGCCACTCCAGTTGCTTGCTCATTAGAGGGATGTTGTTCGCCCTTGTATGAATATATCTCACACATCTGTGGTGATTCTACTTATATATATCTCCTTTAAAAGGTTGGGCCTATTGCTTTTCGTTATATCATTTATAAACGTCGTGCATCAGGTCATGCCGACCTTTGATTTGACCACGTTCTCGACTTTCTCTCTAACTCTGTTGGAATTTTAGTAGGCCTCTGGGCTTTGCCCGCCATAGGGGAATATATATATATATATATATATATATATATATATATATATATATATATATATATATATATATATATATATATATATATATATATATATATATATATATATATATATATATATATATTTTTATTTTTTTATTTTATATTATTATATAATAAATATATATATATATATATATATATATATATATATATATATATATATATATATATATATATATATATATATATATATATATATATATATATATATATATATATATATATATATATATATATAATAGGGTATGTTGGCTTACAAAATTTCATCTGAGACCCCATTGGCTGAACTTTTTTCAAAGATGAATGAATAAAAAGAAGCAAAGTTTCTCAACCCAATTACCTTATATTATCTTGTGGAGAATTACGCTGCTTTTGATCCGTCTCTTGAACAAGTTTTCTTGTCATTTGCGAAGGAAGTTTCCAAGAAGGCAAAACATATTGAAATGGAGACTAAACTTTAATATTCAATCTTATTTACATCGTAATAAATTTTTTTTTTGTCATTATATATATATATATATATATATATATATATATATATATATATATATATATATATATATATATATATATATATATATATATATATATATATATATATATATATATATATATATATATATATATATATTCACCATATTATAATTTAAAAATTCCAAAAGTTAAAAACTTAAAATGATATGTACAGCATAGATTTAAAATGCTAAAAAAACAAAATCCGTAGTTTTCGTGGCTACAACCGAACCACCTTTTTCAAGCGATAGAACTGAAAAAAGAGAAAAGAGTAGATTCTGAAAGGTAGATGATGAACACAAGGAAAATTCCTTTTTTATCCTACGCAAAGTCTGGCGACAAAAATACCATAATCAACCTTTGAATTTTTCATAGGAACCTATGGAGTGCGATTGCTTGGGGCCCTATGATAACTTATTGGTTTAATCATAGGAAGTTACTAAAAAAAATTATGGAGGATTAGCAAAACTGAATTTGAGCCATAATCCTTCTCAATGCTCCTGTCTCTGTCTCCCAATTTCAACTTCCATAAAGAAGTTGAAAAAGACAATATGCTCTTAAATTTTTCGATGCTGTACTTCAAATCAAATAACTCAACCACAATTTCACAGACGCATCTACTAGGTAGACACTAGCAATTTCTCCTATTTGAAACTCTATAAGCAAAAGCATACCGTTTACCGTGGATTGATCTTCTAAGAAGAGAAAGTTTGTTCTCTTCTCTCTCTAGGTTAGCCTAAAATGATTACTTTGAATCATTCGGCAAACATATAATATAGTACTTTGACTATAGAGGAGAGGTATACAAAAAGAGTCGGGACTCTTGGACGAGGAGATAGCCTTATCCTATACCTTAAGGGAATTGTAACTTTGTACATTCCAGCCTCACTGAGATGAAACATTGTTCAACTCAGTTTATATACTAGAGATAGTTTTGTATATTTACATTAACTTTATGTTACACATATAATATCTATTTAAATTTAATATTGTATAAATCCTTAAGATTCGCTCATTGTCACGCTTACCAAATGTCCATTAATTGTAAATATTATTCCCTATTTGTATAATAAATATCAAAAAGCATTCCTCTTTTATTGAATCCACCAAGATCAGGAATTTGTTTATCTCACCTTATTTTTATTCTGTAATTAGCAACTGGGCTCTTAACATATAAAACTAGTCTACATAGGGTTAGGGCTAACTTTATATATATATATATATATATAATATATATATATATATATATATATATATATATATATATATATATATATATATATATATAATATATATATATATATATATATATATATATATATACACATATACTGGTTTACCAATAGAGGTATACCGGAAAGTGGGTAGCCGCCTTTAGTAACTGACTGTTTTACCTATGAAAGAACCACAACTACCACAAAGGACCCAATAAACACCACTGATAAATTAAAGGAAAAGAAATACGGTTTTGTATATGGAAACTGAATTGTAGTAGTACTAGAGAATTCTAATATTAAAAATGGTTTTCAATACACTGCCAAAATTGTCCTAACGAATCGTTGGGACAAGTTTCAAAAATGTCTCAGTAAAATTTTCAATAGAAAAAAGACACGTTAAACATAAGAAAGTCGCTTCATTCACCGATTTATTTCTATTCAGAAAATAACTGAAAATTTTTCTACTTGTCCCAACGATTCGTTAGGACAATTTTTTTTGCAGTGTAGAAACTTAACTGAAAGAATACCTAAAAGGGTACGGCAAAAGTATTGCATTACCATAATGTGGTACTTGTGGTTCTTCCTTCATATAGTTAATCCTTAAATAAAAGTCAAACTGTTCAAATTTTTCCAACACATTCCCACAACAAAAGACCGAGTTGGATGTTTTCTTATCCAAAAATTAAATCTCGACCACCATATTGAATCATATACCTGAACCGAATAGATTCAGCCTATACAGAGAGTTTCCATTACGTTGCCGTGAGATAAGGCCTACTGCCATATTACACCAGAAATACTCACATTAGTTTTCAACTAAGCGACTTTAATTTTAAAAATTACGATGTAAAGGATATCGATTAAAATCGAATTTTCAAAATATCGATATAAAAAATATCGATTTATAAGGTCAGAAAGCTTCTGAACCTATATATATATATATATATATATATATATATATATATATATATATATATATATATATATATATATATATATATATATATATATATATATATATATATATATTATATATATATAATATATATATATATATATATATATATATATATATATATATATATATATATATACAGTATACGTGTGTGTGTGCGTGTGTGTGCGTGTGTTTGTATCTTTGCCAGTCTGACGAAAAGAGAAGCAGAGTTTCATCATCTTAATCTTTCGAAAAAAAAAAAAAAAAAAAAAAAAACCAGTTATAGATTGCGGTGTTCTGTTCTTTTTTGTTCTCATTCATATAACACGAGTACCTTAAGAAAGTTGTGTTTTTTTTGTTTGTTATCGTGTTTTCGACGAACTTATTCCACAGCGAGAAGTTTTAAATAATAAAAAGTTTTTTTTTTTATCCTCTTACAGTAAATCAGTTTAGATAAGTCAATATAATTGTAAAGGACTGTTAAATATTATCAAGAATTTGAGATTATGCTCTTCTGGTTTTGCATTTTATTTTCGTAAGGTAAGATAATTTACGTGCTTGAGGAATAGTGTTCGTTACAGTTAACAAACTAATTATTTTTTTCTTTTCCATAAAATTCACAAGGTCATTGTCTAATATATATATATATATATATATATATATTATATATATATATATATATATATATATATATATATATATATATATATATATATATATTATATATATATATATATATATATATATATATATATATTATATATATATATATATATATATATGCTAGGTGTGTGTGTGTGTGTGTATTGTTGTGTGTGTGTTTCAATATAAGCGTTCACTTTCTTTAGAGGATTAGACTTTTCATATGTCAAAGGAATATTCATATACGCGTGTTGCATAAATATTAAAATTATTTATTTAATATTTCTTATATTAAAATAATATAATAAAAAAAAATCATTAAAAAAAAATGTCATTTTGCTTATTGGAAAAATTTTCAGTTTTTAATTTGTTTTAGTTGAGTAAGCAGATTATTAAAAACGTAATTAAAAAAATGGATCCACTTGGAACTGGTTTGGCTGTTGTAGGTATAACAGGAGCCATGGGTTTTACATCTATTGGAGTTGCTAAAGCGATTGGTAGCGGAGCTGATTTAATAAGGGCGGGAGAGTTACATGAATTATCACTTAAAACTCTCTTACCATTGGTTTTAGGTTCTGCATTAATTATCTATGCATTAGTCCCTTCTGTTATGATATGTTTAGCTCTAAATGGTTCTTACTCCCTTATTCAAGGGGTTGTTCACATGGGAGTTGGATTGTTGGTCGGCGTTACAAGTTTCGCGTCAGGATATGCAATCGGTAAAGTTGGCAGCGCTGGTGTAGCTGTAATGGCTAAAGAAGAAGTTATTCTTCGTTTGGATGGTAATAGCTATGATGGCGGAATTTATTGCCATTTTGGGATTTGTTGTAGCTATGATGTTTATCAGTAGTGTTTAATAAAATAAAATTGCAATATTTTTTTTTATTTAAAAGAGAATGCTAAGTAAAATTATCCGTTAAAATTTATGCAATTTGAATTTAGGAAGAGAGGGAATAGCCTATTGTAACTTTAACAGCCTAGTAGTTAAAACAAAAGCGAAATTAGTAACTGGTTAAGTTAATGTGGTAAAGGTTAAGAAGTTGTCTGACCTTCGATATATGAAAATATTGATATATCACTGAAATTTTTTTGACATTTGTATTATTATTATTATTTAGCTTTCTTTTCAATTATGTCTATTAATATTATTATCATTATTATTATTATTATTTAGTTTTCTAGCGTACTTAGTTCGACTTATCATAACCGGAATGACCGAAGTTTGCCGTGTGATACAGGCCTAACCGATAGATGGAAATTTCAAAATATCGATATAAAACTATCGATAAACAAGGTCAGACAACTTTTTAACCTAAGCCAATTAGTGTTCTACGATTGAATTTTTTATAACAATTACAATAATTCGATATGCATTTTTTTAAATTAATATACTCTAAAAAAAAAAGTGTTGGAAAAACAAATTAAATAAAGTAGAACCGTTTAAATAATTAAAAATATAAAATTAATTCATGAAACAACACACACACACACACTCTCTCTCTCTCAAAAAAAAAAAAAAAAAAAAAAAAAAAAAAAAAAAAAAAAAAAATTTTTGGATTTACAAATACTTGTATACAAATATACATATACACACCCATGTATTTACAAATAACGCACAGTGTATGTTATAAAAACGTAGGCTTACAGGTTTATGAATAGCTTATTTGTAATAAAAGGAATAGAGAAACATACTTTTTTGTGCAATGAGTAGCACTGCGCAATATAATAACAATAATAATAATAATATTAAATGAATTCTTTTTTCCTATTTCGGGTTCGAAAAGATCATATATAGATTTCAAATTTCATTTTAAGGGATTGAGTCCCCCTTGATTGCGTCCCATTTTGGGGTTCCTTATTGGTCTCTATTTTTATAGCTGGGAGGATTGTGGAAACTGTTATTTAAAACAGTATTTTATATATATATATATATATATATATTATAT
>SEYY01014419.1:0-5000 GCA_009176605.1 Armadillidium nasatum | reverse complement strand
TAATCAAACCCAAAATGTTCATTCGCAGGTCTCTCATAATAAAAGTCATTCTCAAAGTAGAAATACTCGAGGTAATAGGTCTTTTAGACAAAATAATAATTCTTCAAATGTTCAATCTCGGAATAGGAATGTGAATTTTGCACAAGCAAATCAGGTACAAAAGCCTTTGATACAATCTCTTTCACCCTCTCATTTGTGTAGGGAAAATGAAATTTCAACTACTTCTGATTAATGTAATGATGTAAATTTTGTAAGTGTTGAAACAAGACATAATCTCAATAATAATAATAATGTGTCTTTTTCAAATTCTTCACGTCAATCTTCATACCTGTCAGGTAATTTAGGTAAATTTTGTAATTCTTATAATCATAATTTCAATGCTAGAAATGAAAGTTTCAATCATTCTTTTCCAATAGGAATACTAAGGGTCAAACTTTGTTAAGGATTATAGTAGTAATGTGTCTTTTAATAATATATTAAAATAATAATAATAATAATTCTTCTCATGGTCTTGTTTATACACAGACAAATATGAATCATTCTCATGATAATGAATATGAAAATAAGATAAATTTTCAATAGGGCAGGAGAAATCATTATTTTTGTCTCAGTTTTCTTCTGACCCGTCTCAAGAGGCATTTTCTCTTATTAATTATGTAGATGTTTACGAAGGTAAGGTGTTATCGACACATGACGAAAGTTCATTTGGTTCTCAAACATTTGGGAAGTGTTTTAGTGTTGAAGTCAAATTGACTTGTCAAAATAGATTTATGCATCCCGTATTTGCGCTGATAGATAGTGGATCGAGTATATCGCTTTTGCGCAAGGAGGTATATGATTATATTAATAGTAATTATTCTATTCCGCTTTTACAAAATGATATAAAATTACGTTCCATTACAGGCAACGAACTCATCTCTTATGGTAAAATAAATATAGGAATGTTGTTAGGAGATAATCTTTTTAATATATCTCTCATTGTTGTGAATGATAGGTGTACTTTTAATAGTCAGATGTTAATAGGTACTGACATAATTTCATCATTGCCTATTTCTCTTAATTTTAATTCAAACTCGTTAACTTTAAAAAGGAATAATGTAAGTATTAATCTTCCTTTGCAAGTGAATATTCATTTGAATTCAAATATTCACTCTCAAAATACGTTATATAGTCATTTAGGCAAGCCTCGTGATGCTCAAAATAATTCTTTTTTATCTCATCTTGATCATAATTATTTAAGTTCAGATCATGCTAGTGAAGCTATTTTGTCAAATAATCATGTAAAAATCAATGTTTAGTTGGTAGTGTATACATTGATGATGATTTTCAGTACAATATGTTTTCTTCAGAATTTTATATCCTTCAGCCATATTCGGTGTATGTTTTATCCGTTAGAGTAGAATCGAAAGCGAAAACTTGCCCTCCTAATGATTTATTTCTAGTTTCTGAAAAGAACTCGATTTCAAGTATTTTGTTTGCTAATACTTTAAGTAAAGCAAAAGATAATTTAGTTTTAGTTCATTGGATCAATATGAGTAATAATAGTTTTAATCTAGATAAAAATGTTCTCTTATGTAATGCTCATCCTTTAAATTATAAGGTAGATGTTTCTACAGAAGTAAATACGGTAACAAGTTCAGAAGGGTTGTCTGATTCACAGCTGAAAGATGTTTATAGGGAAATTCTTCTTTCTAAATCGGCGAAAGAATCTGATTTTGTAGTTTTGCAGGATGAAACTCAGTTAGAAAATAATTTAGATTTTCTAGTTAAGCATAAAAATGCTATAGCTTTGTCAGATGATAGTGTAGGTTTATGTACTTTAAATAGATTTAAATTGGAATTAACTCAAGATGCTCCTAGAATTATTTACACTCCTAACTATAAGTTACCTCACAAGTATCAAGAAGATATTAATAATTGGGTTAATGATTGTCTTTCTAAAAATTATATAGAGAGTTCAACAAGTCCTCATTCATCTCCTTTGTTAGTGATCCCAAAGAAAGATGGTAAACAAGTGCGTGTAGTTTTAGATTTTCAGACATTTAAATAAGTTCACTTTACCAGAAAGATTTCCTTTAGGTAATATTCATGAGATATTTTCAAAACTTGGTGAAGCCAAAGTGTTTTCTACTTTAGATCTTTTGTCTGTTTTTTATCATATTGAAGTTGAGGAAGATAGTCGTAAGTACATGGCTTTTTCTACTCATAGAGGTCATTATCAGCCTGTTAGGATGCAGATGGGTCTGAAAAATGCTCCAAGTTGTTTCTCTTGAACTATGGAGTTAGCTCTTAGTAGTGTACTAGGTGTTGGTGCTCTTTTATATCTTGATGATATTATTGTTTATTCTAAAGATATAGATTCTCAATATAAAAACTTAAGTTCAGTTTTTAATTGACTCATAAATTCTAATCTTAAGGTTAAGCTAGAAAAGGCTAATTTCTTTAAACGTTCATTAGTTTTTTTAGGTTTTCAAGTGGGTGAATTATGGAATTTCTGCCGACCCCACGAAAGCTCACAGTATTAAAATCTTTTTCTCAACCGACTGATGTTAATTCAGCACGTTCATTTATTGGTTTTGTGTCATATTTTAGACATTTAGTTCCTAATTTTAGTGTAATTGCAAGTCCAATTACCTCTCTTTTTAAGAAAAATGTTGAATTTATTTGGGGTTTAGAGCAACAAAATGCTTTTAATACTCTTAAAGAAAAGTTGTTAGTGGAACCTTTATTAAAATTTCCGGATTATTCTAAGCTGAAATTTTCATATAATGCTTCCGACGAAAAAGTCATTCTACGTTTTACGAGTGATTAACGTTTAGAAGTTTGGGGTCAAAAGTTAAAAAAAAAAAAATATGGGGCAAACACTGGTCCACATGCCCTGAAATTAACTGAACAAATACCCCAATTTATGGATGCTGTACAAAGAGATTTTATATCACGTCTAGAAAAAAAGTAATAGGCACTCAAATTTTGAAAAAAATAACTTTCCAGAGAAAAAAATTATTAAAAAAAAATGCCTCAAAAAATTTTTTTTATTTTTATATATTGTTTGAAGAGGGATAGGTTATAACTTACGTTTATAACATTATAAAATAATATTTGTTTGAAGAAGATATAGTTTCTCAAACGTTTAAATTTTGAAAATTGGCACAAAAATGGACCTCATTTGAATAGCTATATCTCAAAAATACCAATCAATCGAATAATATATTGAAAAAAATTTTTAGCCCTTAATTTTCTAAATCACAAAAATGAACTATCTAATTTTGTTTTTTTTTTAAAATATTTTTTAAAAAGTGGAAATTTTTTTTTTAACAATTTTTGACTTTCGATAGTTGGTCATATTGGGGAAATAAAAATTTTTCTGTACATCTGAGAGAAAAACTTTATAATAAAATTTTGTAGCCAATAGTTTAGGAACACACACTCTAAATTTGAAACCAAAAAATTTTTTTATGTGGCCTCACCGTAGATTTAAACATTCCTAAAATTTCTGAAATAACTTCTAAACTTTAACTCTCTCGCAAAAACGTTAGGAATGGAGTTTTTTCGTCGGGAAAAAAGCTATCTATATTGAAATTTCAGAAGAATCGGATCAAAAAATTTTTTTTTTTTTTTTTTTGCTCCTTATGACCACGGTGCTCAGATGGCACTCAACGTGTTAAAATTCCCTGATTCAAAAGATTTTATTGTTTCAACAGATGCTAGTGGTATTGGTATAGGATGTTGTTTATCTCAGTTAGATAATAATGGTAAAGAGAAACCCCTTTCTTTTGCATCTCGCATGTTAAGTAAAGCTGAAAGGAATTACTCTACAATAGAAAGAGAAGCTCTTGCAGTAACTTGGCTTTATCAAAGTTTTGTACTACTGTTTTTTTGTACTACTTCCTTTGCATCTAGAGTTGCTTCTCGTCTACATCTTTCCGATTCCTTTCTTGCAGATCTGGATAGAATTTCTCAGGGGTCGTCTCAACCTTGTGAAATTTAACTCTTAAAAACTCAACTTCTAGAAATCTCTCTCTCAAAGACACCTCCTAACTTTTCTATTTCTTTCGATGGTTCTCCCGTCTCTCCTGTTGACAATATAAACATCCTTGGCCTTCGTATAAACAAAAAAATGTCTTGGAAACCTCATATCACAATGGTTGCTAGGGCTGCCTCAAAGAACTGGGAGTTCTGTTTAGACTGCGAGATTTTTTTTCTTCTTCGCATCACTCCAATTATACAAGGGCTATCCGCCCTTGTTGGAGTACTTCTCTCATATCTGGGGTGGCTCAGGTTTCACCCGTCTTTTGGATAGGGTTGAGTCAAAGGCTAAAAGACTTATAAACTGTCCCGCTCTTTCTAATTCCTCTGATTCTTTATCTTTGATGTTGGTGCCTTGTCACTTTCTATAGGTTACAGTGGCAAATGCTCGAGGGAAGCTTCCCCCGTGTACCTCCACCTTTACGGCGTCCTCGTAAAAGGGGTGCTTGTCAGGGCATAATTTTGCGTGGACATAGGCAACTCCAGGCTTGTCCGCTGTGGTGCCCTTCTTTCCTGCCACCTCTGTCTCTCTTCCATCTTCTGTATTTCCCTCTGCATTTAATCACAATTTCTTTAAAGCCCGCGTCTGCGCCCACCTGAGAAATTCGCGTTAGGTGGGTACTTTAGGGGTGGTTTTTATTTACTGGATTTTGTACTCTATTTACTTTCATTTTTATTCTTTTAACACCCTTCCTTGAATAGGGATTTGCCCGGGAGTGGTGGTGATGTGTAAAAAAAAAAAAAAAATATAACATTGCCTACCGAAGTGTTTCATATTTGTAATATTGATGTTATTCAGTTACCATTGTGGAAGAAAAATATCTTTAATAAACAAATTTAATTTTGAAGAAGTCTCATTTAAAAATTTAACCTGCGGTCTTTAAGTTTAATTCGTAATTACAAAAGTAAGAAACGGAAGAATGGTATCCGAAAGTGCCATTTAAATTACTAAATTAAAGATGGTAACAAGAAGA
>SEYY01014418.1:0-5000 GCA_009176605.1 Armadillidium nasatum | reverse complement strand
AAGCATATTGACCGAACCTATATTAAGTTGCTTCACCAAATGTATATATATAATATTATATATATAATATATATATATATATATATATATATATATATATATATATAATATATATATTATATATATAAATTCAATGAATATATTTTTTTAAATTTAATAATTTAATTTTAATGAAATAAATAATAAATATAATAAATAATAATAATTTTAAATTAAATTTTATTAATATTATATTATATTAATTTTATTAATAATACAAGCTCATATGCGTAGCCCTACTGGATACGCATATGTGCTTGTTTATTATTATTATTATTTACTTTTATTTTTAATATTTATTATTATTATTATTATTATTATTATTATTATTATTATTATTGTTGTTGTTGTTGTTTTATTACTATTGCTGTTTCTGCCTTCTTTTTTGTTTAAATAAACTTGTTTATTGTGATATTTTTGAACTCAAAAAGAAAAATTCTTTGAAGTCAGTTATAAGTTATTTCATTAACAACATTTTTAATTATTTTTTCAACTTTTCAAAGAATATAAATATATATATATATATATATATATATATATATATATATATATATATATATATATATATATATATATATATATATATATATATATATATATATATATATATATATATATAAGCAGGATAGTTTTTCAAAACTATATTTTCAATATACATTTGCAATATTTTCATGACAAAAATACCCTCCCACCCCATACACACCATTTAAAATAAAAAGAGAACAAAATATTAACCTAGAACCATATTTCTGCTCAATCATTGTTACAATGATAAATTTTACATTTAAATTTTTTTTTTTTATATATATATTTTTAAGACTAATTTTTAAACGGTAAGGGAAGAGTTTCGGAACTTTCATGAAATCATGTCTATAGAACTATAAAAGACCAGTCAAATGAAGAAAAGAACAGAACTCCAAAAACAGCATTTACTTATTACAGTTGCAAAGTAAGTTGAATCAATTATTTACCAAATTGAACATTTATTTTTAAAATTTAATGACCAATTTTCGAACCCAAATGGAAATTTCTTTGAATTTTCAGTAAATCATCTCTATAGAACTAGAAAAGATCAATCAAAAATTGGAAAGGACAGAGCTCCAAACTCAGTAGTTAACTATTTATCACAGTCGCAGAGTCAGTGGTAATTATGATTTACTAAATTGGACATAATTTTTTAAAAACATTTTTAGGACATTTTCGAACCCAAAGGAAAATCTCTTGGAACTTTCATGAAATTATATCTATAGAATATAAAAGACCAATCTGATGGTGAGAAGTATAGAACTCCAAACACAGTAATTACCTATTTATTGCAGTTGCAAAGTCAGTGCTAACAATGATATACCAAATTGAACATTATTTTCATTTTTAAGGATAAATTTTCGAACCCAAAGGAAAATTTTCGGGAACTTTGATTAAATTATGTCTATAGAACTGTAAAATTGGAATCTAATATTGAAATGAACGGAGCTACAAACCCAGTATTTTCCTATTTATTACATTTGGAAAGTTAGTTTAATCAATGGTTTACCAAATTGGACATTAATATTTTTTTTAATTTTAGGGACAAATTTTCAACCCAAAAGTTAAATTTCTTGGAACTTTTATGAAGTAATCTCTATGAAGCATAAAAGACCAATCAAATGTTGAAAAGAGCATTGCTCCAAACACAGTGATTACCTATTTTATTATACAGTCGTAAAGTCAGTGGTAACAATGATATACCAAACTGGACATTATTTTTTTTTTTAAATTTTAAGGACAAATTTTCGAACCCAAAGGGAAGGACAATAATAGAGAAATAAATTAATAAAGAATAGAGCTCCAAATCAAGAAGTTACCTATCTGACGTGGTTGCAAAGTCAGTAGTAACAATGATTTACCATTATCCAAATCATAGGATAAAGCCTCAGAAAATATCATTACAGTGGACTGTTGCAATGCTTTCGATGGGATAATTTCTTTTTTCTGTTCCAAAATTCCAGCTCCACAACCCCTTTCTTGACAAAAACTAAGAAGAGACACTGACAAACACCATAAAAGACCTGATATTACCTTCTTTCAACCAGATGAGGCTGACTCAAAAGATTCCCTCCCTCTGGAGATGTGGTTTAGACGGGAGACTATCTATCTGACTGTTCTTGGCGGACACGTTGAAACCCGGATGATTGGGATCTGGTATATATATATATATATATATATATATATATATATATATATATATATATATATATATATATATATATATATATATATATATATATATATATATAAAAGGGATGGAGCGATATCCAATTTTTAATCAATACCGATATCAGTCGTTTTAAACCACCCGATACCGAGAACCAATAAGATACCTCTAGGATTTACCGATATCGATACCATTATTTTTTTTTTTACCGAATTCACGAAGGTTGAAACAAGATTGAAAATATTCAATGATCATAAAATTTAAGTTTTTTGCTATCTGTAATACGTCTTGTTATTTTGTAGTCACATTGCTAAACAAAACTATAGAAATATGGAACGTTAGATATATCAAAATGGATTCTGTCCCACAAGCCATATATATATATATATATATATATATATATATATATATATATATATATATATATATATATATATATATATATATATATATATATAATATATATATATATATATATTATAACCTCTCCCAGGAAGGGTTTTCACCCTGTCAGTGGACCAGCATCTTTCCCCATCTGCTTGTAGAAGTTCTCCCAGAGCCCTCTAAAAGGATATATATATAATATATATATATATATATATATATATATATATATATATATATATATATATATATATATATATATATATATAATATTATATATATATATATAATATATATAAACACAATTACAGACATCTCATTCGTTTTGAAAAATTAAAATAATAATTTAAGATGTCATCCACAACAATAGCCTCAGTGATGCCTAGAAAGGCGGCCTCTAAAAATAGCCCCTTATCCACCCTTGCCCCCATCACCACTTGGGAGTTGGTGCCATCAAGTCTTTGCAGCTGACTTGCCCTTGGGCACGGTTTATTTTATTCATTAACTTCTGCAACATTCGCGTTCATCATCCAATTTCCACTTTATTGAACACCACCTCTCTTCTTTTAGACTTCACCTTTTATGCTTAATTGAAACTCCGGTGCTCGAACGTTTTGATAACAAATTTTTTTTTTGTCCTCAATCGTTTTTCAGCCAGAGGCAGTTGTACATATTTTAGCAACGATTTTTTCTCTTATTTGGAGACCTCCGAATTTTCCACCTTGTGGCTTAAGCTCTTTTGCCATTCTGTAACTAATTTCATTTGTTCTGTTTATTTATCTTCTAATTCTACTGACTATCCTAAATTATCTGACTATCTAAACTCCAAAATAGAGCACATTCCTCTACTCCTCTTTCTGAAATCATTATATTAACTATTTTCACTGTTCACCATCGCCAATGGCTTTCTTCTAGTTCTCATGATACAGCCTGTGAATTTCAATTCTTCATGCAGAATGACCTTGGCAGTTGGTGCAGCTAATACTCGTAACCCTAATCGCTCTGGAGATGAACCCAACATTCTAGACCTCTATTTTAAAACTTCTAATCGTTCTCCTTATACTGTTAAACTCTATCTTTTTCTGGGTTTCTCCGATCACCTTCTTATCTCTGTATCCTCTTCTATCTTTTTAAGTATTCCGCAAGGAAGACCACCGCCTATTGCGAGGAAGCTTTTGTGACATTTCGGTGTGAAAGCTAGTTAGACTTGCGGTCGTACTTCTTTGATTTCCCGTGGAATGAGTATTGCTTCCGTGGGAAGGGTCCTTCGGAGTGTGTAAAGCTCATTACCGAGGAAATTCTCTGTGGCATGGAGACGTACATTCCATAATATTTCCCTACTACTAAACTTAACAAACCTTGGTTTAACTCTGCTTGTTCTCGTGCTATTCACCGCAGGGATGCTGTCTATAAGAACTACCGTAGTCTTCAAACTCAAGAAACTCATGCAACTTATATGTCATCCCGGAGTCTTGCAATATCTATTCTTCTGAATACCAAAATTTCATTTCTCTGTACAAAAATGCAAGCTCTGTTTGGTTCCTTTTCCTCACGTTCTTTCTGGCAGCGTGCAAAAAATGTCAATTCTAACTTCACTTCTTCCTTTTTCCCTCCTCTAGTATCTTCTGACGTCACAATTGCCTTTTTACCTACTGATAAAGCTGAACTCTTCGTACAAACTTTTTCCTGTAATTTAACAGACGATTTCTTCCTTAAACTCCCCAACAAAACTGTAATTTCTTCTAAAGACGTCATTTCTTTAACTATATGGCATCCCCCCCCCCCCGCGAGCTTCCTAGAAACGTGCTGTCAATCAGTGTGCCGAAAAAGAGGGACCACTCTCAACCCTTCAACTTTCCCTTCTCTTTGACTCTTGGTCCACCGCTATACGGCATTTCAGTAAATCTTTTGATGTCGCGCTGGACATATCGAACGTCTTCGATGAAATATTGCACAAAGCTTTAATTTCTAAACTTCCCTCTCTCGAAATCTATCCTCTCTGATTACCTTTTCAGTCTTTCTGTTTTAGATGGCCATCGTTCATTATCCTTTAAATCTAATAATAGTAATATTCTTCAGGGTTCTGTTTTATCCCCAATTCTTTTTCTATTTTTTTACTAATAACCTTTCAATTATTTCATCATCTATCCACTTCTAAGTTAATTACTCCACCATTCATTACTCCTTTCAATTGAAAGAAACCCTTCCCAATGGAAGTTCATTGACAGTAGAATGGTGGCCTTGGAGCAACTAACCTCTGATGTTCCTTGCATTTCAAATTGGGGCAAAGAAAACTTGGTACTTTTCAATGTCTCAAAAATACAGTCCCTCCTCTCTACTCGACACAATCTTCCACACACCTTTGACATTTTCGAAAACACAC
>SEYY01014417.1:7500-14792 GCA_009176605.1 Armadillidium nasatum | reverse complement strand
TTCTAACGAGATATTTTCCACTGGATTTAAATATAGGTATTGCTCCTCGCAGTAATTTTGCGAAAAAAGCCTCCAAGACCGTATCCTCTCTGTATTTTATCCCTCTAAATACTCTCTCCTCTCCATTATTATTATTATTATTATTATTATTATTATTATTATTATTATTATTATTATTATTTCACCGTAGCTTCTTTCTGATATGGACTTTACACAATGCAGTACCGTCAGTGAATGGAAATGGTTCACCTTCAACATCCCTTATATAAATACGTACAGAGTTCAGATACGATTTACTTAATGGTAAATAATGTACTGTGGGAAAGGTGATGACTTTCCCTCCTGGAGGGATATGAATCACTCTCAGAAGTGGGGATTTTGTATTCCCCACATACTGATGATCGACAATATCTGAATATACATAAGCCATTCCTGGATCCTTAAAAAAATCTGAAGATTTACATATGAATTGTATAGAGCCTTTACCACCTGCTTTTACATCATCGCGTTCTAGATATTCTTTTACACTGGGAGTATACACCGTTAAAGAAAATAATGTAGGACGTATTATTGAATCATCTCCTTTTATATCATCAATTGCTACGTCAGGTACAAAAATACACTTCTTCATCCATGGTGCTTTATGAAAATTAAACAAACTTTTTTCTTTCAGATTAGTTTCCAGAACCGAATTTAAAGTTACGAATACGTATTCCGTATTAGGAATTTTTTTGACTTGAAAAAATAAGTCATTACAAATCTGACTTGATAAAAATTCACGGTTAAAATACCCAAACAGTTCATTAAGAGAATCATATTTTCCTCTTTTTACTGTAAACTCTTCCCAATAAAAAGCATCTTTTCCGCGCTTTACAATATCCATTACCCTTATCAACTTCTATTTTCAACCCATTTTTAATAAATTTAACGTTTCTAAAAATTACAAAGGCAGATTGTCGAGATGTTACATTTTCTACGTCTACGTCTAAAATCACTTCACATAGTCCTATCTCATACATTTCTCTATCGAGCTGTATAGGAAATATTAATTCTGTAGTAAAGTCTGAAACTTTATTATCAGTGATATAAGTCCATAGATGCCGAAGACGGCAGAGTTAGGTAGAAATGGTCTTCACTCTCCATGATCACGAATTAGAATGATTAATATTTTTTTAACTCTGAGGCTTTTATATAACTATTAAATTTGTCAGGGTATCCTTGCCATTTTATGAGATACATTTTATTTCTACCTTTGCCCCTGGTCCCAATCACCTTTTCTATTTTATAAAGCTGTTTAGGATCGAAACTTATTTTTTGTACCTCCTGTTTATAAAATCCTCCCTTTACTGATTCTCCACTTAAATCTTTAAGATAGTATAATTTTAAACCATCACGAGGAAATTCTTTTATCTTTTCCACCTGAAATACCTCCTGAGACCAATTCGCTGTATATCCTTTCTTAAATTTTTCTGTCGATCTTGATACACGCACATAATCACCTACTTTAATACCAGTTTTATCTTTTATTTCTTTTTTAATATTATTTATTACAGGAAAGGTAGTTAACATCTCAAGAGGAGTTTTCTTAATTCCACGGTGAAAAGAACGGTTATAAGAATATGCCAAGTCATTTAAAATGTCAATATATTTAAAAGTATTCATTTTAGTAAAATATCTATGCATTCTTTCTTTGATAGTTCGTTGTACACGTTCAACTATTGCAGCTTTATTCACTGAAAATGTGTTATAATATCCTATATCGTACTCTGAGACAATAGCCTTGGAATTCTTTACCTAAAAACTCTGCTCCTTTATCCGTCCACATAAACTTAGGGTATCTGTCATCCTTATAATTATCTCTCTCACTGCTTTAGTGACGGTGGAGCACTTTTTATCTTTTAGAGGTTTTAACCATAAATACCTTGAATATACATCAATGACAAATAAAATATAACGATACCCGTCATTATATGAACTATACTTAATCATATCTGTTAAATCTAACTGCCAAGTATGGTCAGTATCATAAACTTCAGTTTTACGGCTCTTAAACTTTTTACGGGCAGGCTTATGCAGAGTATAAGCATCTTCACCCAGCTAAATATTCTTTCAAGTCTTTTATTATTTACTTGAGGAAAATTGAGAGGCAAATCTATAAAATTCCTATAACTGTGAGGAAAACTTATAATAATATTTACCACCATCCTTTGGATTCATGATGTACAAACAAATAAAACAAGGATATTTATATAAAAATAAATGAATTGTTTACAACCAAGGATATTTATAAAGGAAATAAATTCTTTATTTAAAATATTTATTTAAAATCACGCATTCAAATATAAATATAATATATAACATTAATACAGGATACATGAAAAATTAGGTTCTTATCTAGTACGAAACATGCTTGCTTTTCTTCTTAATCTTTCAGCTTGTGGGTATGGAGTATATACATTTTTCCTTTTTAACCTGACTGAGCCAAAAGAGGTACCTGGAAGAGTTATTTCAGGCTTGGAGCCATGTGGAATGCTTTCCAAATCAGATAATCTTTGCTTCTTTTGTATTAGGCTTTTTGGAAAATTAGTAGATTGAAGTTCTTGTTTAATCTTGAACCAACCTGTTATTGGCGGTTTCTTCCACTCTCTTGTGAGATCCGATATAAGATCTACAATGTTTGATCCTGCAACTGTTCCTCCATCTATAATAATCTGTCCTGAATCATCCCATGAAATCTGATCTTTTAAAATATTGTATAATGCAATTCCAATATTTCTAGACACTGTTCTAAAATATGTTGAAATTCTTTATCTTCTTATTTTTTAGATGTTGTCATTGGCACTGTTTTCTCTGTAAAATTAATTGAAAAGATTGATGGTGCATCCTAATGATTGCATTGCATCTTGATACAAAATACTTTTTTTGGAATATTTATATTTGAGTTTAAAATATGAGACAATTCATTTTAATTATTGTTTAATTTTTCAGCTTTAGGATCGTACAAACTATAAAGTTGTTGTTGTTGTTCAGGTATATTTCTCATTTTCTCGTAATCTGCGTAGCGTAATACCACTACTTTTTTCATAATTGAGGAATTAATTTAGATTGTAAATGACCGATAATTGAGAAAAGCAGAAGTAGGAATACTCCACCCCCTATTTGAAATAACTTCTTTTTATTTTTATGATTTTTTACTTTACGAGCAAGTTTTCCAATGATGTTCTTATGACAGCGTAACTTAACTTTTTGAGGTTTATTTAAAGGAATGATTCTTTTTAATAGATTTAAGTAAGCCTAGCATACACACTTTGTTAAATATTCATCCTCAATGATTAATTATCCAGCTTCGTATACAGTTTCAATTTCGTTAGGCAAAATATTTGTGCGTAGCAGAACTCTAAACCTATTCTTCGGATGAAGATCACAAACAAATAACCATGTGGTATAGATGTTAACTCTTTATATATATATTATTAGAAATTCTTTACGCCGAGTTGGAAACATTTGTGTAAATAATATATTTGCTTTACTCATATCTCGTCTTTGACCAAATAAGATTAATTAATTTCTCAAATAACGATGTTGATGGAATATATTTTGAGTTATAAAAAACAGAAATATTCATAAGATGAGAATAAACCGAAAATGTCTCAGCTATATCTTCATTTAATTTGTGTATCAGATCATCCAACAATATTATTAAATGATCTGTAAGACATTGAAGAGACTTTATATCATGAATACCTTCATAAAAGTCAATTGCATCCTTCAACTCGTTAAACTTTTTTGGTAAACTTTATAGCACCAGATAATTTTAGTGGGTGGTTTTTCAAAGATATCAACGAGTTTTAGTATATTTCATAAAATAAAAATGTTTTCCACAACCCGTAGGCCCTGAAATTAAACACGTTGCTTTACTACGGAACATGAGCTTATCAACGTTCATCCTTTTCAAATACATACACAAGAATGAATAAGAATATTTTAAAGCAAAAGCATATATGCATAGAGTTGGTAAAGAAAACAAAGGTAATTTCAATTCAAGATTTATTAACACTTATATTATTATTAGTGAAATTAATACCAAAATATCGGTTTTTTTACATATATAATATCACCCCCATAATAATATATAATTTTATTAACAATTGTTATCACTTAACATTAATTTATTAAATTTTTAACATTTATATTATTATTATTATTCTTATTATTATTCTTATTATTATTATTATTATTATTATTATTATTATTATTATTATTATTATTATTAATATTATTATTATTATTATTATTGCTGCATCGTTTTATTATTTTTTTTAATATTATCACTTAAGAAAGATGATAATACAACATTTTATTATCAGATATTATATCCCTTAGCATCAATTTATTAGCTTGTTAACATTTATCACTTAACTTCGATTTTTTAACTTGCTAACATTAATAATATTATTAACTTTTATGATATTATTACTTAAAGATATATTTTAATTTAGAATCTAACATATCCCAAAAGTCAGTGGTTTCTTTTAAATCATTTCTACAACGAAAATTTATATTATGAAATATACTATTACCAGGAATAAGTATTGCTCCGGGATCCTGAATCTGCGATTTCAGTACCTCGTTACTCCATCGTTTTCCGTAATCGAGTCTGTTAGCCTTCTCCATTATTTCAATATTTGCAAAGTTAGGATCTTCATTTTTCAAATCTTTACATTGTATATATCATTGCATATGCTTTTTCTGTATATTTCTTCGAATTTAACTGCTTTTTCCATTTTTGCTTCAAATTCTTCACTAATTTCAGAAAACCACCTACTTTTGATGCTCCTATTATACTAAATCCATAATTGGTGAATACGTACCCATCTGCTTCTTTGCAATGGAATCTTAGCCTTACATCTAAATTTTGAAGTTCAGAGTTTGATGTATAACTTAAAGTAATACGTTTTTCGCCTACTATATAATTTAAATATGAACAGATTTCATCTCAAGGTATTTTTGCTTAATCTTGTTCATAACTCCAGAAATGAAGTGTTTCATAAATTTCTCTCATCTGACTATCCGAGATAAAAAATTACCTATTTTTACTAGGCTCGGAAGTAAAACAACTATAATAATGCTCACCGTTTATTCTCCTCTGAAAAGCGAACTTTATATTTTCATGCTTGATTTCCCAATTCAGAAGTTCAGGAACTCTAATACACTTAAAGACGCGTGGAGAATCCACCTTGAAAGTAAGAGGTAGTAGCAGAATCTAACTCAGCGACTCAGAGATTCGTTGCTTTTATACGGTTTCCTTTCCCCTACCCCTACAATCACCCTCTCTCTTTCCACGAAAGAAATCTTCCTATCTTGATGAAATATTAAGGTAAATAAAGCTCTTATCTGTAAATAAGAACCCGCACTCTTTATTTTTGACGCTGTAATTCCCTGAAAAAGAGATCCAGGCACTCGCGGTTATATTTTTCCTTAATCACCCACTTCCCCTAATCTCCCTATTGCAATGAAGTATAAAGATAAATATAGCCGAGCTCATATCTGTTAATACGATCCCAAACTGTCTAACCGTAACGCCACAATCCCCTGAAAAGAGACTCAGGTAATCCGTGGTTATTTTCTTTCTCTCCTTAATCATCCACTCATAAAATATAAAAATGAATAAAGTACATTACTGATACAATGATATCAGATTTCATCTTAGAACGGATGTCATAAACTATGAAAAGAGACTCAGGTAACCAGTGGTTATTTCCTTTACTCTTTAATCGCCCCACACTCACATCTCCCTAATCCTTCTTTTGAGAAAAATTATTAAGATAATTTCATGTTAGAACAGAATCAATCTTGATGTTTTATGACTAAATAAATATTTCAATACTCTTATCAGCTATTCAGCTTCCAGCTCCTCAGTGACGTCATAAATCTTACCGAATCTTATAGGTTAATGCAAAACAATCAGCTTTCAGTTTATACGTAACATCAGAATCGCAACATTGGTTAAAATGAACCAATCAGCTTTCAGTTCAGCATCAGATTCCAAATGTAGTATATTCTTTGTTATTAATTTAAATACTAAATTGATATGAACACCTTGTCATGTCTTCTTCGTTGTACAGCCATAGAAGATATTGTAAAATGGGAAATTAATATTCCAAAAAGTGAAGTTTCTTTACTATATAGAAGAAAGAAAGATGGCCATGATTATTTTACATGTGGAACTTACTTAGTTCTATCTGAGAGTCGACGAATAAATATGAGCCCTGAAGAATTAATGAAATATACAAACATATTACTGATTGGATTAGTGATAAATTTAAATCTTATAGTATATTAATAAATAACGAGAAATCATCAGTGGTGGAAAAGAAAAAGATTATAAGGAACTTACAATGATGCTTTCTAAGTGCTGTTATAAAAACGTCTTAGATATACGAATTTGGCGTAGATTAAAAGATATATATGTACCTTCTTCTCAAGGATTTTGAGTTACAAACGATGCACAATTAAAATATCTATCACATATTCAAAAACTGATTATAAAAATTAAAGGAAAAGAATATGCTTGAAGAATATGTCAGTACGGATCATAGTGTTTTATATCAACAATGTTATAAGTTGAAAAGTTTACATGGTGAACGGGCAGCCTTTAATCATAATCACTAGATCATTAAATATTGAAGAGTTTACTTATCGTTTCATAGAAAAATGGAGAGAGACTATTTACTTTAATCAAATTGTGATCTATTTACTTATGTCACTATAGTCGGAATTAAAAATTGAAAAAATATATAACGTATCATGATTTGTGTCATTGGGAGTTATGCAAACCCATGTCGGAGCATAATCTTGAAACTACGGAAGTCAACGATTACTAATAGATTCATAAATCATTAAAACATTGTAGAGTTTAGACGCATACGAAGACTTATTTAAATATTTATTTATCTCGTTATCTCTACTACGTATACTTCGTAACAACATGGAATTTCTAATTTTATCCGTAAATTAGTAAGTTTTATCCGATCATTATGTATACGAGTGGAATCTACAGATGAAGTCTCTGCTCTGGCTCGTACTACTAAAGGAGAATTACTTGTTTTAGGTGACGCTGATGAAGAACTTAATTATCGTATACAGCTTACGGCGTCTTTGAAAGAGTATACAGGTACTACAAACTTTGAAATAGTGTTACTGGAGAATATAGGATCAATTCTAAAAGGTTTTATTCAGAAATCCTCATCTGTTAGTGAAAAAACTTTTGTGATTAATGTGGTGCGTATTAA
>SEYY01014417.1:0-2500 GCA_009176605.1 Armadillidium nasatum | reverse complement strand
GACCTCTTCCTCCTTTTCTGTCAACTGTGGTGTTCCTCAGGGTTCTGTTTTATCTCCAACCTTATTCTTACTTTTCATTAACGATCTTCTCAACTGCACTTCTAACTCTGTTCACTCTTATGCTGATGACTCAACTCTACATTCTTCTACTCATTTCAAATCTGCTCCCTCTTTTGCTTCTAGAGTTGCTTCTCGTCTTCAACTTTCCGATTCTATTCTTGCCGATCTGGATGGGATTTCCCGGTGGGGTCATAGCAACCTTGTGAAATTCAACTCTTTAAAAACTCAACTTCTTTACATCTCCCTCTCAAAAACACCTCCTAACTTTCCTATCCTCTTCGATGGCTCTCCCGTCTCACCTGTAAATAACATTAACATTCTTGGTCTAAACATAAACAACAAACTGTCTTGGAAACCACATATCACAATGGTTGCTAAAGCGGCCTCTAAGAAGCTGGGAGTTCTGTTCAGGTTGCGAGAATTTTTTTCTTCTGAGCAGTTACTCCAAATAATATAATGGGTCTTATTCGCCCTTGTATGGAGTACTGTTCTCACATTTGGGGTGGCTCCGGCTCCTCCTCTCTTCTGGATAGGGTTGAGTCAAAAGCTAAAAGGTTAATAAATTGTTCCCTACTTTCAAACTCTTTTGATCACTTATCTCTGCGACGCGACGTTGGAGCACTATCTCTTTTCTATAGTTACTACAATGGCAGGTGCTAGAGGGAATTGACCTCTCACATTTGTCCATCGTTGCGTCGTCCTCGTTCCACAATGGGTGCACTGCTTTCCTATCAATTTTGTGTGGACGTAAGAAAACCCAGGCTGGCCTTATGTGGTGCCTCCCTCTTTCCAGCCACCTCTATTCTATGGAACTCTCTACAATCATCTATTTTTCCTCCTGTTTTAAATCTTCCACTCTTCAAATCTTCCGTCTGCTCCCACCTGAGGGTTGTGCGTTAGGTGTGTATGTTTAAACGAGTTTTCTCCCTAAGTGTGTGTGCCCCCTCCTTGAAAAGGGCTCATCCCGTGAGTGATTGCATTCTGTAAAAAAAATATATATATATATATATATATATATATATATATATATATATATATATATATATATATATAATATATATATATATATATATATATATATATATATATGTATATATATATATATATATATATATTATATATATATATATATATATATATATATATATATATATATATATATATATATAATATATATATATATATATATATATATATAATATATATATATATATATATATATATATCTTATATTTAATTACGTATATATAATATAGGATATATATTGTATATATAGGTTATATATATAATATATATTATATATTATTGATATTATAATTATATATAATTTATATATTGATATATATTATAGATAGGTATATATTATAGGTATATGGGTTATAATATATGTTTATTAGAATATAATATTATATATAATTAGGTATATAGGTATAAATAATATATAGGTAGTAAGTAACCTAAGACCAGGGTTACAATATATAGGGGCTTATTATGTAGGTGTCACCAAATATGTGGTACAGGAGGTCCCTATGCTTTGTGGCGCGAAGGGAGATATATCAGGAGGCTGAGTGTTTTCAATGTCCCCTTGTGGAATGCCGACTGGTTGGCGTGTGGTAGCCACCACTTCTCTTCAAGCCTGAGGATTGTCTGTAGCCTCAGATGGAAGGCTACTTCAAAGGACGAACCACAGTCGAGGTCAAATGGTCTGCCAAAATGGGTCTCCTTTTGGGAGCAGAGGTGTTGGAACTTCTTCTTCTAGGACGGTAGGAGCGGCTTCTTCTTGCCTCTGCTGTAGAGGCTTCTTCTTGTCTCGACTTTGGATGTCTTCTTCTTGGCGGTGCCGCTTCTTTTTCGGCTTCTAAGATAAAGTGAATGTTGACTACTTATTTCTATACTTTCTAAAAATTATCTCAATATTAGAAAGGTGGAAGAAAAGTTGATAGTTTTCCACTTTATTTTCTTAGTTTAGATTTTGATTTGATTATTTTAACAAAAATGGTTTACAACCTTATTATTATTAAAGTTTTACAAATTTATATTGAAATTTTGGTAAGTATTTTTAATATGGGATATTAAAATTGAATTTTTGAACATTAACATTTTTTTATTGAAAATACAATACAATATAATATAAAATATATATATTTTACATATAATACTAGTTTTTTATAATGGTTTTCCCTTCGAGGTTTTGCCGGAAAATTACTAATCTTGGCGCGAACAAAGCAAAAGAGCTGGAAAAGTGCATTAAGAATTTGGGATAGGATTATACATAATTTACATTATATTTTAAATGTTTTACTTTTTAAATTAATAGATTATATTCCTTTATACATAAATAATAATTACTTTTATAACAAAAAGAAACTTTATTTTTATTTATTACAAGTTTTTAACTGTTGGTTTCTTATTTAAAACAATATTAACACTATTCACAAGT
>SEYY01014416.1:10000-17439 GCA_009176605.1 Armadillidium nasatum | reverse complement strand
GCGGATGAAGACTGTATAATTGGAGTAACTGCGAAGAAGAAAAAATTCTCGCAGTCTAAACAGAACTCACAGCTTCTTTGAAGCTGCCCTAGCAACCATTGTGATATGAGGTTTCCAAGACATTTTTTTTGTTTATGTGAAGGCCAAGGATGTTTATATTGTCAACAGGAGAGATGGGAGAACCATCGAAAGAAATAGAAAAGTTAGGAGGTGTCTTTGAGAGGGAGATTTCTAGAAGTTGAGTTTTTAAAGAGTTGAATTTCACAAGGTTGAGACGACCCCACTGGGAAATTCTATCCAGATCTGCAAGAATGGAATCGGAAAGATGAAGACGAGAGGCAAAGGAAGGAGCAGATTTGAAATGAGTAGAAGAATAGAGGGTTGAGTCATCGGCATATGAATGGATAGGGTTAAATGAACAGCTAAGAAGATCAGTTAAGGATAGATTAGAAAACTTTAGAAAGAGCGGAGGTTAAAGAAAGAGCGGTAGTTAGAGGTGTAAAGGTCCTTCTCAGCACAGGCTGAATGAGTGCCATTTCCAGCAAGAAGGGAAGTAAAGATATAGCGAAATGGTTTACCAAGGTAGAGTGCAAGCTCGGAAGCACAAGTTTTGAGAACCACAGGAGGAATAGCATCAGGACCGTACGCCTTCTTAGTGTTAAGGATTTGCTGTTAGAGCACTCAAATACCTGAGTTTCTGTTAAGAACAAGAGATGAGGTCTAGAAGAGAGGTAGTGTTCGAAAACAGAAATTAGACAAGAGACTGCGAAAATTGCAGAAGTTAATGAAAAATAAGACCGTGTACCATTGCAATTCGGTAAAGAGGTCTTGGGGCCACCAACTCCATCACCCGAGGTCACCAATTCCCAAGTAGTGATGGGAGAAGAGGTTTATGAAGGGCATTCTTAGGATGCCGCCCCTCCAAGAATATCAGAGGCAGCTTTTTGTTTCGCCATTTTTTTTTTTTTTTTTTTAAGGTAAACATAAAATAAACATAAAAATATATATATATATATATATATATATATATATATATAATATATATATATATATATATATATATATATATATATATATATATATAAGTAAGATGTGGGTGTACTGAGTCCTTATCATGTTATCTAAGAATGAAACATAATAATTATGTTATATTAAAGAGAAATATCTAAAGTGGATCAGAAGCGGATTTGAAAAGAGGAAAACAAATACTTCATTTGAGGCAATTGAAAAAGACATTTGAGATGCTTGTCTAAAGACACCGAAATTTGATGAAACAATGACGTCGTTGAATCCTTTCATGTTTTCTTCTTTAAAGATTTCAGAGAAATGTGATGCAACTTCCGCTCATGGGTTTTTGAAAGGCACGAATCACTGGGGTGCCTCCTTCGTACACAAACAGCAATAAAAATTGATATATACGAAATAAACTATTATTATTATTATTATTATTATTATTATTATTATTATTATTATTATTATTATTATTTCTCTCTTGTTGCTATTGCTATTGTATTTAATATGAATGCTTGTTTGTTCATTTATTAATTTTTTTAACATGTTTTATTTTTCTCTCTGAAAAGTTGCGTGTTGGATTTCCTCCTTAAAATGGTAGACGATGTTTGTATTTACCTTAGCGTATGAACTTTGCTAAAAATGTTTTAAATTCATAAATAGGAATAACAATCCACCAATTAAAAATATCTTAATTAAATTACGAGTGTTTGCAGATTCTTCTTATCTTAACAGTTTATCTCGACGAACCTTGATTTAATGACTTATCATTTTTGCCTTCAGACCTTCGGACACAATTCAGTCTTAGTGAACCTACTTTTTTGGGTGATAATTCAAGGTACTTTATAGAAATTTCGATTTCAGAGAGATAATATGAGATAACAGAGTAATGTCAGGACTTAATGTCTGAACAAATAGACACCTAAATTTCGGTTAAAAGCACGAAATGAGGGCGAATGGAAGAGATGTTGAGTTCAACGAAGTAATACATTCATTCTACTCAAATTCCTATTTAGAAAACAAAAGAATATATTTAATAATTTTAGTTAATTTAATGCAATGATTCTGATGAAGAAGAAATTGTCATATATATATACATAATGAAGAGTAAAATTAACGCACCACTGGAACAAACGTCAACAGGAGGATATTGAAACACAAAACGGGTAGTAACATTATTAAAATACAGTACATGGTTATACATAATGAGGATAATGTGGTGCACCACCGTGGAAACTCCACTGACCCAGGGACACCGTGACATATAAATAGGGTGCAGTGCAAATCTGCAGAGTGTATTTGCATCCCACCTATTCCTGCTGGAGATTAGGTCCTGGATGGTTTCCTGTGGTAGTTACTCCCATAGTCGTTTGTCGCAGGTCGTTAAGGCTGTATGGGTGGTGCTGTAGCCGTCGCAGCCGCCTTTTCAGTGTGTCACGCAGATGCTCGATGTGGTTTAGGTCGGGACTGTATTTGAGCCAGTCCAATGTTCGAATCCCTACAGTGTTGAGTTAATCACCAACACATCTGGCTACATGATGTCTGGCGTCATCCTGGCGATGCAGAGGCGAAATGTTTCAATTTACGGTTCGAGTATTTCCATTATGTATCGTTGCCCGGTTAGGTACCCTGCATTGAAGACGTGTAACTCCGTGTGAGCATGGAAAGATATACATTAGATATAGATACCACCCCAAACCATAACGGACCCATCACCGAAGGGGAGTACCTCTTGCAGTGTGCATGTCGCATTGACGCCTCAGATAAATCCTAGAACGTCCGTCGGAACTGTGCAGATTGAATCGGCACTCGTCCGTAAATAGGATACTCACCCAATCCTTGGGCCGCCAATGCAGGTATTGCTGTGCGAAAGCCATCCTTGCTCTTCGGTGTTCTCTGGTGAGCGGGCGCCCTCTTGCCTGCCTCTGTGGGTGGTATCCATGTTCCGTAAGGCGATATCGAATGGTATTCGTGCTAACCAGGGACTAAAGGACAGCCTGCAGCTCGGAACAATAGTCACGTGGTGTTGCATGTCGATCGCAAGCTATATATCTGTCCTCTACAACCGTTGTTGCCCATGGCCAACCTTGGCAACACTGCCTGGTGTAAGCATGTGTCAACTAGTACCTCTGTAGGATCCTTCCGATGGTTGTGTGGGAGAGCCCGAACCGTGGGTCCAGTTGGCATTGGTCGTACCATTCAGTTGCCAGTGTTGTGATTGCCACAAAGACGTCGTGTGTCAAACTCCGTCTTAACTTCTCCATATTACTTGCACAAATGTTCAAGGTTAAATACTCTCGATACCCGGCATACCCATGACGTTACCTCTCCTACCACGTCACTCACCGAATTTTGCTGTTTTTTGACAAACTTCATTATTTGGGTGGGTACAGGCAAACACCTCCACATACAGGCACTCCCATTATCCTACAATGTCGTCGGAACATCCCAACTGATAAATTGTAAATTTTAGATGGTGCCTTAATTTTGCTCTTTATTATATATATATATATATATAATATATATATTATATATATTTATATATATATATTTATATATATATATTATATATATATAATATATATATATATAAGTTTTTATTAATGAAGATTCGCATAGATGAAAGAACGACTTTGTCTGGTTCGTTTTTCTGTTTTCAGACCAAAAGACAAGTAAGTCATTGAACTTTCTTTCAAATGAAATAATGCTAAAATCTCGCCAACTTCACACAAATACACATTCATATAATATTATATATATATATATATATATATATATATTATATATATATATATATATAATATATATATATATATATATATATATATATATATATATTTATGGGTGCGAAAAATGGGTGATGAATGCCAGATTAGGAAAAGATTAGAAGTTTTTGAAATGAAAGGACTGAGGGCTATATGTGGGTTAAGGAGGGTAGATAGAATCAGGAATGAAAGAATAAGAGAGATGTGCGGATGGAAAGGGGATTAGTGGGCAGAGCGGAAGAGGGTGTATTAAGATGGTTTGACATATCTGCAGAATGGATGAGAATAGGATGGTGGGTAGAGTCATGAGATCCGAGGTAGAGGGAGGAAGGGGAGGGGAAGGCCGAGGATGAGGTGGATGGATGGGGTGAGGGAGATATTGGGGGGGAGAGGTTTGAATGTGGACGAAGGTAGGAGAGTTGCGGAGGACAGAGTGAGATGGAGGGCAGTGGTGAGGGGGGGGGAGATAGAGTGTGGATGTGTGGGTGTAAGCGAACTGTGACGGGCACCACCCACGTGAGTGGGAAGGGTGAAGGATAAAATAAAAAATAAATAAAAATATATATATATATATATATATATATATATATATATATATATATATATATATATAATATATATATATATATATATATATATATATATATATATATATATAGTTTCTTGTAATGTATTAAAGCATAATCAACCCAATTCACAAACTGTTGAATTTCTTTTTAAAATAAAGTTTAAGCAACTATTTATAAACTCTTAGTAAATCAGTTCCGTGACTCATTTATAAATATTCCAAAGGGATTATATAGTATTTATTTACCAATTAATTCTAGTAGTATTTCATCGGTCAAATGATTCCAAGTTTTCGATTATTAGTACGCGAGCCAGTCAAATGTTCGAATCCCTACAGTGTTGAGTAAATCACCAAGCGTGTGATGGATCACGTGTGATGGCCATAAAACATATAAAGAAAGGTTCTTTCACGTATAGAATTTTGCATTGAGGTTCGTAAAGACTTTGGAAGTAAATAGGCAACTCTTATATAGGAAAGCCTTAGGATTATATTGCTTACACCACCACATTCAATTATGGAAAATAGAGGAATGTTTTATGTATTCAAACTACCCTTCACCTCGTAAATGCATCAGATCATCACTATAAGATCTAATACACCAATAAATCTTTAATCTCAGTTCTATATAAATGGTTTTTGATCATTGTCTCAGGTGGATTTGCTCGAATGTGTGAACTTCAGTATGATGAGAAATGTGAAAGAGGCATTTTCAAATAAAGTAAATGATTTTTATTTTTTGGGAGGAGGGGGAGGGGGAGGGGGGTGTTAGACAATATATTTTCATTCTTGAGATAAGTTAGGGTAATTTTTTCACATTTGCGTCTTTAAAAGGAAAAAAAGAAAAATTTTTATTTTTATTTTTTCTTCTAGTAATTTTGTTTGAATTTATGAATGTATTTAAGCGTAAATAATGAAGTTTATTATGTAAATCACTTGCAAACGCATATTTTAACTACAACATAATACGGGTTTCATATTTTTAAAAACAAAAAAAAAAGTTTTCAGTCTTGCTTGTGAAGCGTTATCGAATTGCTTCTCTTAAAACTTCTTCAAATTTCATTAGTTGAATTTTCATGATGTCATTATCAGTAAAACTATCCCAGTAAATAAATTATCATTAAAATATTTGAAATTGTCTGAATTTGTGAAGACGAAATATTATCTTTCATTTTTTTATTTATTTATTTATTGTTCGTCTGTCTGTACCTACATCAAGTCTTACTACTCCCCAACATTTACTTTTTTTTGTTCACATTCTTTGTCTTTTGCGTCTAAACTTATTTTGTACTTTATCTCTTTCTTCTTTTTTGCTCTTAAAATATTTGAATTCTTTTTCTACAAAGGTCAAACAAGTTATATTTTCATTCTCTTTCTTATAACTTTTCTTTCTTTCTGAAAGTTCACTTTTAAATTCACAAACTTTCTCATTTTAACAATACTCTTTCCAACCGAATAAAAATTCTAAAAATTGTCTGAGGAAAGCAAATGAATAATAGCTTAGTAACCGAGTCACTTACTATTTCGAGTTGCCAATGGAAACATCCGAGTGACTTAACGAGTATTAAAATGTTTTCTTCGTTATGGATATGAAAACAATAATACAACTTTTGCAGTTTGTTAAGATAAAAAGTCAAATTTAACTTAAATTCTATTCATTTGAATTGAACTTTTGTCCTATTCTCTGCGAAGACTGTCCAGAATTTGAATCATAGTTCTTGCATTTACTCTTTAGCTTAACTCAACTTTTCTCAAGTTCAAACAAGCGTTTTTTTTTTTTTTTTTTTTTTTTTTTTTTTTTTTTTTTTTTAATAGCTTTCAATAAAAGCATTCAATTTTTGGACAGATATTCAGTCCTTCTTCGAATGACTCAGCATAAAAATCTCTGGGAGATATCAAATTTAGTGCAGCATCATGAAAATTCATGCTACAAACTGTGAATGTGGATGATAATTGTTCCAAAAATCCTGAAAATAAATTCAGAATCGGAACTCAACATGCGCTTACACATCTACCTTGAATCAAGATTAACATCATCAATCTTTTTTTACTGGTTTAATTTTTCTTCGTCTACTAGAATCAGCAACAATAAATACAACAATAGCAACAACAACAACATTAACGGCAATAATAATAATAATAAACTTTCTTCATATTTATACAAATTGTAATAACATTTACTGAGAGGGACAAAACAAAGACATAATAAAGAAACGTCCCTCCTGCAATGACACACCTATCCCAGAATCTCGATTATATTATAAATTCCTTGTAAATGAATAAATAAGAGTTGCTTAAATATAAATTTAATTTCAGTGTGGGATATTCATTGCGATTTCAGTGCGGGAGATTCATTGCGATTTTAGTGCGGGAGATTCATAGCAATTTCAGTGCGGGAGATTCATTGCGATTTCAGTGCGGGAGATTCATTGCGATTTCAGTGCGGGAGATTCATTGCGATTTCAGTGCGGGAGATTCATTGCGATTTCAGTGCGGGAGATTCATAGCATTTCAGAGCGGGAGATTCATTGCGATTTCAGTCCGCCTCAGAAACAAGAGACATTTGACATTTGATACTAAAAATGGAGAAGAGCAACAGGATAGAGGAAGGGTCGTTGCTACGAGATGGAGTGATTGCGTGATCTACTTAATAATCATGAAGTTTGTCCTAAAAAAGATGATGGAGTTTTATTTCATCATAAGAACAAGTTTTAGGAGCGACGAAATTTTAATTGGAAAAGTAAAAGTGACGTTGCTTTCTTATATTATATATATATATATATATATATATATATATATATATATATATTGTATATATATATATATATATATATATATATATATATATATATATATATATATATATATATATATATATATATATATATATATATATATATATATATATTATATATATATATATATATATATATATATGCGTGCATATGATATGTGTGCGTTGCGAGGGTGTTAGTTCATGCGTGTGTGTGTGTGTGTGTGTGTGTGAGAGAGAGAGAGAGAGAGAGAGAGAGAGAGAGAGAGAGAGAGAGAGAGAGAGAGAGAGAGAGAGAGAGCACCTCAATGAAATATCATCCCGC
>SEYY01014415.1:20000-21699 GCA_009176605.1 Armadillidium nasatum | reverse complement strand
TTGTGTTTGACAATTATGATTACTTTATTCAAAGAGTAATTGATAAATTTGCCATAAACTCAAGAAAATTACTTTTTAATAATATCAGCTATTTGCAACTGTTCCATATTGTGAAATTTTCATTCATTTCATATTGTATTTAGGTCACAATTAACGGATTATGACTTGCCAGTTAGCAGCATCGAAATACAAGAAACGTCTCCACTCCGAAGGCTGAGGCCTTTCTTGCGAAAGAGTTGAAGTGACAGAACAAGAAACGGAGATAAGGTGACCTGATGAACCCATATATTATATATATATATATATATATATATATATATATATATATATATATATATATATATATAATATATATATATATATATATATATATATATATATATATATAGTATATATATATATATATATATATATATATATATTAGGATGGAGTGAAGTATCGGTATCGGTATCAGTAAAGTATCGGCATATTTTCCGATACCGGTATTGGTATCGGCCTTTTCGTATCGGTATCGGTATCGGCAAAAAAATTGTATAGGAGTAAAATATCTATCGGTACGGTAAGTATCGGCAAGTATCGGCATATTTTCAGGTATCGGGTATCGGGTATCCGGGTATTTTTAGGTATCGGTATCGGTATCGGTATCGGTAAAATTAATACCAATACCACAATAATTAAACATATTCACACTCAACTAACGCATTCCTACTTGATAAACAGACCACCAAACAATATCCTTGACACACCCCTCCCGAAATAAACCCCGACTTCAGCAACCTCCCAAGACACTCACAAATCTCATTAGCAAGGTTGAGATGTGGACACCACCCAAACTTACAACAATACAAAAACAAATACAAATATAAACCAGACAACATCTCCCACTTGTACCAGATGCGGAGAGGCCCCGGAGACAGTGTCACACTTTCTATTACACTGTCCTTCCAATTCTCGCCCCAGAATCTCTTCTGGGACATCACTTCCTTGAATGATCTCTGGAGGAGGCCGACTGCGGCTGGCGGCTTCATCAGCGAAGTGTGGCCACCTCAGCGTGGGGTGGTCAGGGGGCGAGAAGGTAAAAAAAAATGAAAAAAAAGGTATTATATTATTTATATATATATATATATATATATATATATATAATATATATATATATATATATATATATATATATATATATATATATATATATATATATATATATATATATATATATATTGGGGAGGACGTAGCACTGTCCGAAGCGATGAAAGCATCCAAAACTTGGCATACCCCTCGAGATGATAGGATTCCCTATATCATTCCGCTTCACTCCGTAGATCTCTGGTTCGTTCCTTTTAGCGTTTCAACTTCTCAGTGGATCTCTAATGTACCTTCGTCTCATATTGTAGTACCTATGCTCTCTCTGTCTCCCCACTTCTCTTCAAATGTTCCCACAAATTTAAAAGCGCATACTAGTACATTACCTACTTAAATAGAAAAATTTGCGAAACATAAGGGTTCCTCGGAAATGCCTTGAGGCTCTGCATCCAGACAATACCCCACACTTACTCCTCACATCATCATCATCACTTGGGAGTTGACGGTCTCCGATGATTGGATTGGTGCCTGCTATGATGCTTTTGCCAGATTGCCCTGATGCACGGTCTTCTTTTTCAATTAATTTCTGAAACATTCGCCGTCTTTTTTCTAATTTCC
>SEYY01014415.1:0-10000 GCA_009176605.1 Armadillidium nasatum | reverse complement strand
CTCTCTCTCTCTCTCTCTCTCTCTCTCTCTCTCTCTCTCTCTCTCTCTCTCTCTCTCTCTCTCTCTCTCTCTCTCTCTCTCTCTCTCTCTCTCTCTCTCTATTAAAATCTAGTGGAGGTGTGCCCAAAGCACACGTAAATCGAAACAGAGGTTGAACAGGTATGGAAACCATTTTCCAAATTAAGGGTCGACGTACACCCTTTTAACACCATAGATTACGAATCATTTTTTGGAAATATTTGTGATTTCTGATAAATAAAACTGAATTTTAAATATATTTTTATATCTTTCTGTTATTTTATTTTTGTTATTAAATAAACTTTAAACTCGTAAGGAAAAATTTTAAAATCAAAGTATTGAAATTCTTTAAAGAAAGTTTGTACTTTGAAATATGTATACCATATTTATATGCAAATTAAACACAGTATATCTCTTCTAAAAATTATTTTATCATAAACAATATATATATATATATATATATATATATATATATATATATATATATATATATATATATATATATATATATATATATATATATATATATATATATATATATATATATATATATATATATATAATATATATATAAATATATATATAAATATATATATAATATATATATATATAATATATATATATATATATATATATATATATATATATATATATATATATATATATATATATATATATATATATATATATATATATATATATATTATAAATAATATATATTATTTAACCAATTCTAGATTACCAAATAACCTAACCTAACCTAACTTTAACCAAACCTAACCTACTTTGATCTAACCTAACCCAACCTAAAAGAGATAGTTAAAACTAGTTTTTCAAATCGGTTCTTTATGATATATATATATATATATATATATATATATATATATATATATATATATATATATATATATATATATATATATATATATATATATATATATATATATATATATATATATATAATGATCTTAAATGATCGTATACATTGTTAATGTTACCAAATTTAGTTGCACTGGTGCTTTTCTCTGCGTTATAAATAAGTAAAATAAAAATTCCTGCAACCTTTGAGTATGCAGTTATTCTTCTGTTTTGATATTTCATTCATCTTAATATTGCATTCCCATCAGAAGTTTCTCCAAACTACTCGATCTGAAGATCTGTTTCTGGTTTTTTTTTTTTTTTCATCCATTTGAAAACATTTGAAACGTATCTCTGTTTCTAGATGTCACTATCACCTCCGCTTTTCCTTTATGTATCTTCATTTCTCAGCTTTCCATGACGTCATTTCGAGTTTTCATTGTTGTTTATTGTTCATTTTGTATGTTCGTTATTGTTTCTTTATCTGCACAATGAAATTTGTATTCCAGATCGTTTCCTATGCGCTTCTTTATAAGTAGTTATGTAAATAAACTGAGAATTGTAAGGGGCTTATTGTATTGTACTTCCCTGTCACACTTCTTTTATAACTTCATTGTACATTTTTTTTCCTTTCTTTTTTCATTGTGTTAAAGGTGTTCTTATACATATTCTGAGTTACCCGTCAGTTTTTTCCCTCAATACTGTTTCCATTATCCTTCAAAATCTTTCCCTACTGTATATATCGCATTTACAGACCTTCTCCAGGCCTGTAAATGCGATAAATTCCACCTTGCTTTATTCTATAATATTTCATATTATTATTATTATTTGCATGGAAAATATAAAGTCATTCACACTTCTGTTACATCTGAACCCATTCTGCCACTCTCTGATCTTAATTCAAGCTCTCTCTAAAGTTTGAACTCTGGTATTCTCTTGTATATTTTGGTTGTGCTTGCCATGATCACATCACTTCTATAATTATTGGACTCTCTCCTTTCTTCCATTCAATGGATCGGCAAATAATAATTTTTTTCCTGTTAGACTGTGAATACACATTATTTCATAAATACTTAACAATTCCGAAAGTCATATGTGACTTTTTTAAAAAAGTCATATATATTACTTTAAATTAATTATTAACATTAAATTAGTTAAATTAATTATTCCTGTCATATATGCCACCCTGCTTTTCCCGGTATCAAAGAGTTTGTGCTTCAACGCATACATTTCTAGGCTTTTACCATTCTTCATTACTTTTATCGTTTTTCTCACTTCCACAATGTTTACTGATTTAATTTCTTGTTTTCGCTCTTACAACTGTAGGCTCTCTTCTTCTTCTACAAACTCTTCATCATCTACCATTCTACCATATTTAGTGACTTTATTATCACCATATTTATTATTTTCTCCATCTCTTACTGGTTTCCTTAGCTCCATCAAGTGGCTCCTCTTTTTAATAAGTTTGTATAAAGTTCGTAGCAGTTTCTTTAATTATTTTGTCTTTCCATTAATTAATTTCCTATCACCTTTCCTATTCCTCTTCTTCATCATTTCTCCTCTAGATGGTTTTACTTATTCATTCTCTTTACCGCTTTTCTATCCTTCTCATTTCGCAGTATCATTTTTTTCCTTTCACTAAATAGCTACTTCATTTCATTCTTGTGACGCATGGTCCACACTTTCTGTGAACTCTTTCCAATTCTCACCACAAACTCAATTGTTCCAGAGACAGATTCAAGTTTATTCAATAATTTATTACTAAACTACTCTGAATTTTTCTGTCTTTTAACTCATCTATTTATTTATTTATTTATTAATTCCTTTGTGTGTGTGTGTGTGTGCGTGTTTGTGTAAAGAAAGAGAGGAAGATCTCATTTTCATTCCTGTTATCTTCTACACCTACCAGTCTATGAACTGAGTCTTTAGACGCCAGCAGTGTACTTATAGTGAGGTACGAAAAAAAATCCTAAATAATATCTTAAATCAATACCTCAATTTCACCACTGAGGCATCCCAAAATAAGATTTTTTGATTCGTGTGTTGACTTACCAATGCTTTTGTTTCGCCTTTTTATTTTGTGATAACACACACATTTTAAAGTATTCCGACCATAATTTATTGATCATTTATTGTTCTTAATTTCTTTGTTATCAGGATAGTTAGTTGGTTTACTGTATAATTATTATTTCAGTGGAGATCTGTTACTAAATTCTGGTTGGTTTTTATTGCTGAAGATTTCGAAGACATATTGGTTATATCTAGCGAGGAAGCTGTCTAGATTTGATTATGTTATTTATCATATATTGTTTATATTAGGGTTATTGTCATCACGATTTATTATATTTGTAATTCATTATATGATATCACATGTAGTCAACTATTTCGTTAACTACTCAAAAACCTTTATATACTATATATATATATATATATATATATATATATATATATATATATATATATAATATATATATATATATATATATATATATATATATATATATATATATATATATATATATATATAATTAGGATGTTCCGAATATCCGGTTGCTATCCGGTTATCCGACCGGATATCTGGTAAAAATAAAATTCTTAATTATAAAAACTAAAATTTTCGAATTATTGAAATATACAATATGATCTATCTCTTTCTATTCTCTTCTATAAAACTTTTGGTTATTCATTTTGAATTAAATATACATATGTTTTCGAAAATTTATTAACTTGTTCTCATAACTATAAACCTGAAATAATTTTTTTTTAAGTTTTCTAATATATATATAGTATATATATATATATATATATATATATATATATATATATATATATATATATATATATATATATATATATATATATATATATATATATATATATATATATATATATATATATATATATATATATATATATATATATATATATATATAAATTCAAAGAAAACATGGACAAGGTAGAAAGGTAGGAAAAATATGAGAGACATTAGTTTCCAGAAATTAGAAGAGTCCCCACAGATGCACAGGTGTCGCGTGTGAAAGAAAATCTAAAACGTCGGTAGAAAGCGTCAATTGCCCTGTGTTGAACATTCTGTGCTGGTACAAGTGAGATATGTTCAAGTTTGTAGAGTTTCATTGAGGGAAAATTGTTGGCTCCTAGATACAATATCCAATTGTGCTTCTGGAAAATCATCATCCCATAATCACCAGCGTGTACGCAAGTCGAAATTGGGTGACAGATAGAAGAACAATGCAAATAATTGGGACAAAAAATAAGAAAACAGCTTCAAACGTTACTCCTACGTTGAATACCATTAACAAACCCTGTCTGCACAAGAACACCGAGGAGCAAACTCAAGAGGTTCAATATTCATGGGCGTATTAGCTATCACCGAAACTTTTTGTAAAGCGACATGAATGTCAGAAAGGGGAGAGAGTTATGCAGCGTTTATAAGGATTGAACTGCCGGACATTGAAAGACAATCAGTTCCTTCTTCAGATTAATCGTCCCTGCACTGTTTCCAGCCTTCTGCCGAGTTTGCGTGTGGAAAACACGATCCCAGGAATATAATCTGGGCTACCTTATGCCATTGGCCAAACACGAAGGAAATTCCGTCATGGACTTGGGCAGCCATAACATGATATTTTGCAGGTCCAATTATCACCGTGCTCAATAATGTAACTGCCAAGGATTGAATACACATTTTACAGGCGACCAAGTTCATCCAATGGAGCTGAGAAAGTTTCTTGAAGGTAGCGTCATTTGTCAAAATAATAAGACTCCAAAGTTGTCCTGTCATGGCTTGATGAACATGCAGATGAGGTTTCATGTCTTTCCTTGTTCCCACAATCGCCAGACCTTTACAAAAGAAGTCTGTGGACAATTTTAGAGAATAGGGTTCGATATCGCTTTCATCGCATAACTACTTGAATTTCGGTTAATTTGCATAAGGAATGATAAGTATTCCATTATGCACCATTCAGAACTTATATTTGTCTATTTATAGAAAAATTCAGGTAAATACGAATGTGGAAAACCTTCCCACAATGGACACTGCTCCTCTGAACTCTCACATCGCATACCTCCTCCATTGAGAAGAGATCATGCGACTCGACTTTCTACACAGTCTCAACCTTTCTTTGTCTAACTCTTTGACCCCAGACTTTACCGCTACGCCCAATCTTACATGTATTCTACTGATAAAGTCTGGAACACACTCCCTTTATTCGTTTTCCCAACTTCCTTTGACTTGCAAACTTTTTAACGCCGTGTATCGTGTATCGGGTCATTTCGGCCATTGCTGACCAGATTTCCAACTTTTTCCCCAACTCTGGTGGAGGTTAGTGGGCCTCTGGCCTTTGCCCATCAGAGGTATATATTATATTATATATATATATATATATATATATATATATATATATATATATATATATATATATATATATATATATATATATATATATATATATATATATATATATATGGGTGTGTGTGTGGAATAGTCAATGAAAGAGAAGAAAATTGATATATATATTTTTAATAAGTTAATTAAATCGTTGATGTTTCAATACGATTTTATGCATAATAAATTTTACATTTTATTAATTTGTTTAATAGTTGTTCAGAGTCTATAAACCAATATATATATATATATATATATATATATAATATATATATATATATATATATATATATATATATATATATATATATATATATAATATATATATATATATATATATATATATATTATATTTATAAATATAATATTATATATTATATTATAATAATCGACATAGACGGATATATATATTATATATATATATATATATATATATATATATATATATATATATATATATATATATATATATATATATATATATATATATATATATATATATATATATATATATATATATATATATATATATATATATATATATATATATATATATATATATATATATATATATATATATATATATATATATATATATATATATATATATATATATATATATATATATATATATATATATATATTAGGGTGGCCCTTAATTTTCAACTTTTGAATTTTTTTGCTCCCAACCCAAAATGTTTTTCCATTATATATATAAAAATAACACATATAAAATATTAGAAACCTTAATATAAAATATAAAAGACCTTAAAGTTTGAAAATTAACGCCTTTTTTTTTTTTTTTTTTTTTTTTTTTTTTTTTTTTTTTTTTTTTGTATTATTTTGTTTTACATTATTTGGTTTACAAATATTTTTTGGGGAAAAACAAAGACAAAATCGAAATATAATTTTATTTTCCTCATATTTCAGTCATATTACTACATTCATCAAAGATTAGCAAGGACATTGTGATTACACCTCTTTTATTAGGCTTGTTTTAGTAGCATCTACATACCTTTCTCAGTGTTCAGCAACAATTTGTAAAAATGTACTGTTTTCCTTTTTCATTTTTGGCTAAAAGGCTTTGATAATCCTGTATTAGTTTTACTCCTCTCTCAGCTTTATCGTTTACAACTACAATGCTTTCAATATCTCCAGCCCACGATGGAAATTTTCATCATCTTGCCAGGTTTGTATTGATTGCAAATCTTGAGAAGAATAATTTAGATTCGGCTGTAACGAAGTACGAAAAATCTTTCTCTTTTAAACTATTGAGATCTTCAACTTTGACAATGTGTCGTTTTATTCAATTCTCATAAATGTTGTCATCTGTTGTTGTTATTATAGTAGCCATTTTTTGCTTAATATATACAAGTTCATCATCATCAAAGAATGCTGATGCAGCGGTTTCTGGCGCTGAATAACATAAGTGGTTTGCAAATTTTTTTGCGCTAGCACTACTAATATCTTGATCTAAATTCTTATACTCGATTAATTTCAATAAAAAATTGCAATAGTGATATGGAGCTTTAACACCCAGTGGTGCAACAAACCAAGCTCTCAAATAGAGTGTGATAAGAAAAATACATATTCTTCCGATCGAATCGCTCTCTTTTTTTTGGTCAATGTAAATTGATCTTGAAATAAATAGATTTTAAATGTGTAAATCGCCTTCGACATCCACCGGGCTTCGCTCACAGCTCCAGGAATGCGAAATGAGATTCCTCGTCTTGGAGAACTGCCGAGAGAGATCAATGCCAATTCTCATATTTCCAGATAATCACCTCTTTGCTGTTTCTGGCTTAACTGCTCTTGTAAAAATTTCAACATACTTCTACTGACATCTTCGCTAACATCTTCGCTAACATCTTCTCTCTCACAACGATAATTTTTCCTGTTTATGGTAGACCAAGTTTCCCTAAATCTTTTTGCAAATTTATATCCGGTGCAGAACTTGATCCCATTAATAGATCAAAACAATTTTTCAACACTAATTCAAAGATGTGATGTTGACATGGAAGGTAGTGTAAATCCCGATCAAACATTCTCTCGATATTTATACAGGCACCATTTACTCTGCCGGTGTTGCTTGCTGTTGTGTCAAAACACATTGCTTCTATCTATTTTTTTGTGTTCCAATTTGTCATTTTTTCATAAACGGCTATGGCTTGCTCTTCTCCTGTAGATGCTGAAATTTCAGAAATTCCTAATAATTGTTCTTTGCCATCAAAAGTTACAAGTATTGGCAGTCTATCTACTTTTTCTACACCACATAATCCTGAAAGAAGTTTGCTATTCCAATGTAGCACCAAAGAATTATAATCTGCTACATTAAATCTCCCATTTAATTTCTGCCTGTCTCGTTTCCCTGAATTCCTTCCTTTGACGTTGAAATGAGGTACGATTAATTATTAAGGTTTTGGTATTATATTTGAAAGCTTCTGCTGCTGCCATTAAAAGGTAAACTGCGTTACGATCACTAATTTTACATCTATCTAATGTTTCAGATAGACGTGGAGTGAAAAATATAATGTACCTCTTGAGCTTGAAGTTCTTTCTGTCATTGAACCACTTATGCATGGTTGAATATCTTTATGTGGGTCATAAGCATGTTCACTTTCATTTTTTCATTTTTGGTGCAATAAAGTTTTTGATGATCCTGCATTAGTTTAACTCCTCTATCAGCTTATCGTTTACAACTACAATACTTCTCAATGTCTTCAGCCCACATTGGAAATTTTCATAATCTTGCCAGGTTGAGAGATTCTTTTTAAGAAAATTTTTATTGATTGCAAATTTAATACCATTGGTCATGGTAACTCAACCGTGACATTTCGCTCCATTTCTTCATAAGTTCTCTTGTGTTTCCGTTCTTCTTCTTCTTTTAGTTTCTGTTTATATTCTTCACTTACTTTAGTTTCAAATCAATGCCAGCTATGGAATCTGGCCGTCCTTTCATACGTTGCATTAATAAAAATGTACTATCCTCTTCATTCTTAACGATGTTTAACACATTTTCATAGGCAACATCGAATAGATCATCAAATTTATCAATGAATTTGGTTAGTTTATTGATTTCGACATTTGATACAGTATTATCCTCTACTGTAAATCTGCCCATTCATTTTACAGCGATACAATTTTTTCATTGCAGTGATCAATTCGTTTTGTTGAATTGCGTCCCTTTTCCCAAAAAATGGGCACTTCTTTTACGATTAGAGCTGCACTTACTTTGAGAGATAATTTAACTATACGTAAATTATAGAATGAAACTCGAAGTATTTGCAGATTTGAAGGAAGCTTGCAACTACAATCTGGTTTTCCATATGTCCGATCAATGTTATTTGGGAACTTTTAAGTAGAGAGCGCGAAGAGGCCATAATATTACACGTTCACTAGAATAAACAAACATCAATATATATATATATATATATATATATATATATATATATATATATATATATATAATATATATATAATATATATATATTATTATAATATATAATATATATATAATATATATTATATATTATAATACTTTTTATTAAATAAATGAAGAAATATTATAAAAACTCCCTACTTCGTTGAAGATTCAAAACAAATTAAAGCTAAGAATGGAAACGCCCTTTTCATAGACCTCGGAAATTTGTTCTATAGAATCATCCAAGATTTTTAACAGACTTTACTATTTTCTCTAATAACACTGTCAAATTTAGTTTAAATAAAATTATAGCTGAGACATAATAAATTATAAATTAAATTCTCTTTCGATTGTGTTCTATAATATTTTTCGATAAGTCTACTGGAAAAAAAGATAGAAACGGTATTATATCATGAACAAGAATTTGACCTAAATATCTGAAAATATGTCCTTTGGGAGGCGACTTAAAATTATTTGATTGAACTAAATTTTGCACGGAATACTTTTTCAGGGATAGGAAAACCTTTGGAGGTTGGGCGATAGAGAATATTAAACTTTAAAATTTCCCATAATATTAAGGGCCACACTAATATACTATACTATATATATATATATAATATATATATATATATATATATATATATACTATAATATATAATTATATATATATATAATAATATATATATTATATATATAATTATTATTTTTATTATTATTATTATTTATTATTATTATTATTATTATTATTATTATTATTATTATTATTATTATTATTATTATTATTATTATTATATATTATTATTATATTAATGTCTGTTTTTGTTAATAGTATTATCTATCTTATTATTATTATTATTATTATTTTATTATTATTATTATTATTATTATTATTATTATTATTATTATTATTATTATTATTATTATTATATATTATTATTATTATTATTATTATTATTATTATTATTATTATTATTATTATTATTATTACGATTTTTTATACTACTATTGTTAGAATTATTACAATTATTATTAATTTTTAATTGAAATTCATAGATCAACAGTAATATTCCTAACAAAATATACATGACTACACAGTAAGGATGCATTTGGGTGATAATCCCCAATCCCGATCCCTCCCTCACGCTTCCCCTAAACTAGAGAAGAGATTTGGGGAGCGATTCGCGTTCTCTTCAAAAGGGGGGAACCCACATCAATGACAAAACAGGTTTCTGCTAAGGTGGTCTTTAGCCCCGCCCATTCTAGACTGAAATAGACTTTTATTTTATGCTTAATTAAGATAT
>SEYY01014414.1:0-14247 GCA_009176605.1 Armadillidium nasatum | reverse complement strand
CTCTCACCAAGTGACATGGCCTAGCATGGATGCCATATACTAGAAAATGTTAGAAAGTGTTAGAAAAAAAAAGCATGACGTCATAAGGTAAGGTGTGTGTTTGGACGTATGCGTAGGTGAATGAATATACTTTATTGTATTACATTTAAAAAATAAGAAAATATAAATTATTTTAGTTATAGCTTTGTAAAGAAAACGGGATTAGAATATATTAAATTAACATGGAATAAAAATAAAATGCCAAAGTGAAATAAATAAATAAATGGAAATTTTGGAAAAAATTGATGTTCATGACTTAAAGATCATTTTCGCACTTGTATTAGAAAGTTCTCTCGACCTGGTTGGTAACGTCATGGAAAACCAACCCTGAGATCGCTTGTTCGAATCTGCTTTTGGAAAAAAATTTTGGAAAAAATCTACGTAAATGAAAAATCATGTTTTCAGAAAATAATAATACGAGATATATGAATGAAAAATAATAGTTTCTCTAAAACATTTGCTTTAAAGAAAATGAAATTTTTAAAGATTGTTTAAAAGAAAATGAATCTTTTAAGAATGATTAAGAGTGTCTAAAATATTTAAGGTTATTATTATTTTTTTATTATTATTATTATTATATATAAATATAATCAAAATTTTAAAGTTCATTTTTTCGATAAAAATCTACGGAAATGAAAAATCATGAATTCAGAAATAATAATACAAGATATATGAATAAAAAATAATAGTTTCTCTTAAACATTTGCTTTAAAGAAAATGTAATTTTTTAAGATTGTTTAAAAGAAAATGAAACTTTTAAAAAAATTGAGGAAAAAAAAAAATATTTAAAAGGTTTATTATTATTATTATTATTATTATTATTATTATTATTATTATTATTATTATTATTATTATTATTATTATCATCATTATTATATGTAAATAAAATCAAAATTTTAAAGTTTATTTTTTTCCGATAAAACTCTACGGAAGTGAGAAATCATGTTTTCAGAAAAAAAAATACGTCACTCGTATATTTGGCGGTTGTCATAGCAACAGTTGATATGTTTGTGTATGTTTTCGCGCATAAAACCCAGGTAACCATAGAAACAACAACAGCAACAATAACAACAACAAAAACAAATGTTTGTGTATGTGTTAGCTCGTAAAACTTTGGTTTTCATAGCAGCAACAACAATAACAATAACAACAACAATAATAGCGAATGAGAAGTGTATGTGTACAGCTCTCGCGAGGAAAAATTTGGTTTCCAGAGCAACAACAACAATAACAACAACAACAACAACAAATGTATGTGCGCCGTGCTTGCGTCGAATACTGCAATCGAATAGCGGCAACTGCGGTTGCGCCCACGAGTATTCCGCCGCGTGCGCGCGCCGCGCTGTCCACGCCGTCCGCGCGAAGGGGGCCCCGCCCCCCGCGGATATGAAAGAAAAAACAAAACATCAAAGTCTACCCAATGTCGTGACGTCATCATAACAAAAGTCAAAAATTTGCGGGATGAATACAACAATTCGTTTTTTCTAAGGAACGGACGAGTTAGCTCAGTGGTAGAGTCATGGATTTTAAACCCAAAAGTTGAGGTTTCGAATCTCCATCCCTGGAGACCGAAAAAAGTTTTAAGTTCGAATCTCAAAAATTTCGGAGGCTGAAGAAGTTTGAGTTTCAAGTCAATAGATGGCGTTGAAAAATTGGCGGGAAAATTCAAATTCAAGATGGCGTCAACACACACGTGATCAAAAATGGCGGCCTGAAGAAATCACGTGATGATGAAGAAAAAAAATGGCAGACAGAAGAGAAGAAATCATATGAAGTGACGTCATCAGGAAGGAAGCCCGTGATTGGCTGGCTGAACTAGCATCACTCACATGTGCTAGAAAGGTGTCTAGCAGGAGTGCCAAGAGTTAGAAGAACTATGACATCATCATCCCTCACTCACAGATGGCACTCCCTTCACGTGCCATGAGCTAGAAAGATCTCTAGCAAGAGGGTAAAGTGCTAGAAAATAGGCTATAAAATACCCTCAGACTAGAACGTAAGGCACGTGCCGGCGGCAACATCAAAGGAAAATAAGGCCAGCCACGTTCCTGACGGCAAGATCAAAGGGTTAAAAGGTCAAAAGTGTGGGGGGCTTAAAGGGCTAAGTTTCAAAAAGGGGCTGGGCTTAAGGGATGAACAAGATTAAATCAAAGATAAGAGGATTATCCATTTAGTTAAACGGATTATCGGCTTAAAAACACATCACGAAAGTACGTGGTTTCCCTTCACTCAATAAATTTCCCCTCATCCCCAAAAAAGGCCTCATGAACGTACGTGAGTTCCCCTCACTTGGCACTGGCCTCCCCTCAGGTGGCACTTTCACCCACTGCGATATTCGGGCCTTACTACTACTGTATGTCATGAAGAAAATGATGAACAGTGATCAGTATCTGCAGGTTTTAACCAAGAAAATGATTCCAAGTGCCGAAGAAATGTTTGGAGAAGAAGAATTCATATTTCAAGATGATAATGCTCCGTGTCATAGATCGAAAAATGTTCTTAATTAAATGATTTCAGGACAAGCAAATCTCATACATGGATTGGCCAGCTCAGAGTCCAGATCTGAATCCTATAGAAAATCTTTGTTCAAAATTGTTTGTTCAAACCTTCAACAAAACAAGAACTTATTTCATCAATTATCAGAGCTTGGTTTCATATCGTAGATAAAAACTACTTGAGAAATCTTGTTAAAAGCATACTTAAGATGTGCGAAATGGTTTTAAGAAATAAAAGATGGCCAATAAAATATTAAAGCATTGTCTGTTTTTAATTTCCTCAATTTAATTTATTTGCATGTTTTAAATATTAGTTATAATAATTTTTATGGTGCTTAAAGGTTTGTATGAGAAAAAAAATTGATTTTTAAGTATATTTCTGATTGATTTTTTTTAGGTTCTCTTACCCAAGTTCATATTTTGGTTGATAAAACATTAACAAATTCTAATAACTCTTTGATTTTAACTTCATTAAAAAGCTAAGGAAAAGACCTTCAAAATGGTTTATAATCTATATATATAACTAAAAGAAAGAAAAAAAATTAAAATTTTTTTTTTTTATATAATTGTGTTTCCCATTCTTTTTGCACAGCGCTGTATATATATATATATATATATATATATATATATATATATATATATATATATATATATATATATATATATATATATATATATATATATATATATATATATATATATATATATATATATATATATATATATATATATATATATATATATATATATATATATATATATATATATATATATATATATATATATATATATATATATATATATATATATATATATATATATATATATATATATATATATATATATATATATATATATATATATATATATATATATATATATATATATATATATATATATATATATATATATATATATATATATATATATATATATATATATATATATATATATATATATATATATATATATATATATATATATATATATATATATATATATATATATATATATATATATATATATATATATATATATATATATATATATATATATATATATATATATATATATATATATATATATATATATAGGCAAGGAATGATGTAGTGAGCATTAAACTTTTTAGCAACAGTTAATTTAATTCAAAACTAAATAAGAAATTCTTTATCAACATATAAGTTGCGAATACTGGTTTATAAATATATGTTTTTATAACTTATTATACAATGAATAAATGAGAAAGATTTTACAAAAAATAAAAACAAATTTTTTTTTGGAATACTTACTTCTTGGTTAGACTGATCTGGACTAGATATAAGTTCTGCGTACTGATGTTCTTTCTCTGTCGCAGTTTCACTATCTGGTGAGGAACTGAACTGTCTCTGGTACTGTTGCTGTTGCTCTCCTGAAAGTTCCAACTCGAAATTTGGTGTCTTGTAGCAGTATGACACTGGGCAAGAATATGAGTACTATTTTGGGGTTGGTCTTTTAAAAATCTTAGTAATTCTAAGCTTGTTTTAGCTCAATTTGAAAATGAACGTTGATAAATATAGATTTTATAAAGTATTTTGTATTTATAATATAGATTATTTAAGTAGGAAAGACTACCATAACTATTACATGAAGTCAGGAAGCTAATAGAATTTGGAACATAAGTCACTTAACTTATAAAGTAACCTTGTACATTTGTCCGAATAATATATTTCAGTTTTAATGGAATCATTTAAAATATAAAGAAATTACATGCCTTCCATGTAAAATAGATTTCCCATTGAAAATTTTCTTTAAAAATATTTTTTTTCAAAATGCTATTAAAAGTTTTTGACTTAGCTAGAGAACCCTCGCATTAATTATTTATTTTATCTATATACTGTGTAAAACATTAAGATTACCAAAGTGAGTAATAATTATTAAACCAATCAAAAGCTTAATTAATGTTTAACTTTAAAACATATTGTAAGCATAAATGTGTAACATAGTGCCATCATTATCCACACTTTATGAGAATTTCTTTAAAATTTTAAAATGATTCTATAAAATTTTATCAAAAATAAAAAGTTTAAACCTCCAAAATAAAATTTTTGGGGCTTGAATTTTTAAGAATTGAAAACATTCTATTTTATGATTTATGTTTTATCTTTTTATGATTTGAAAACTCTAACTATTGCTTTAACTGAAAAAAAAAATCAGAAGCAAAAATCGAAAATCAAATCTTTTACTATTATTTTAATTAAAAGTAATAGAGGTTGAAATCAAATATTTACTGTTACGTTTATTGCACACTTTTATATCAGCACCGTTCTGTTATAAAAATTACACAGGCCTGCAATGAAATAATTGTTTTATCGTTTTTTAGTATTTTACATATAATTTATAGCGTTGATTTCAAAAATGACTTCCATTTTCCTCCATCACGTACAGTTGTTTTACAAAATAGCCTATATATATATATATCTTATATATATATATATATATATATATATATATATATATATATATAATATATATATATATATATATATATATATATATATATATAGAGAGAGAGAGAGAGAGAGAGAGAGAGAGAGAGAGAGAGAGAGTTTGGAGGGAGCCTCAAAATCATTTCGATGATTGTTGCTTTTGTTCTTGTGGTGTGCACGACTTTAACTTAAAAAACAAAAAAGGGGTAGGAATATCTTTTCCTTCTGCTCCAGCAAACTTCGTTGATGTTTGTGATGATCAGGAAATAAAGAGAAAATTGTGTAATAATAATAGTGACCAAGACGATATTTATAATCCCAGCTGTGAAGAACCGCAGCTGTTCACATAGTCTGAATTGAATGATTTGGTGATAGACTTGGGCCTCTCTAAAGATTCCGCAGAACTCTTAGGCTCACGGTTGAAGGAAAAACATCTGTTATAAAAAGAAACATCGTTTTTATGGTTTAGAGATAGAAAGGAAGAATTTGAACAGTTTTTCTCACAAAAAGACAATTAGTGCACTGCTCTGATGTTCCTGAATTCATGAAATGCTTCAACATTGACAACAGTACCAACTACTAGCGACTCTTTATCGACTCATCGAAAAGAAGTCTCAAAGCTGTATTACTCTATAAAGGAAGTAGATATGCTTCCTTACCTATGATACATTCTTTTCATCTAAAAGAGTTTTATGAAAATTTCGAGATGATCCTAACAACACTTAAATATGGTTGAACCATTTGTGGCGATTTAAAGGAATTCTCCATGCTAGTAAGACAACAAAGTGGATACACAAAGCATCCGTATTTCCTATGTAAATGGGATAGCCGTGATAGGAATCAGCATTATATTTAAAAAAAATGGCCACTTTGAAAATCACTACAGCCTAGGATAAAAATGTACAAAGAGAGAGTTTAGTAAATCCAAAAAACGTTTCACTTCTCTCACTTCACATAAAATTATGATGGATGAAACAGTATGTGAAGGCCCTACCAAAAGATGGAGAGTATTTTAAATATCCGCATCAAGTTTCCTAATTTGTCAGGAGGAAAGATAAAGGAAGAAGTATTTGTCGGTCCAGACATGAAGAAACTTATGAAAGATGACGTATTTGAACCAAAGATGAGAGAAACAGAGTCACAAGTTTTTTTGAGCATTCAAAGACGTTGTGAAAAATTTCCTTGGGAACAAGAAAGATCCAAACTACAAAAAATATTGTTGAAAATATGTTAAGAACGTTTAATTAATGACTTGGGTTGCAGTATGAGCATTAAAGTTCATCTTTTACACTAACATATAAATTACTTCCCAGACAATCTAGAAGCTATGAGTGAAGAACAGGGAGAAGGATTTCACAAAGATATAAAGGAAATGGAATGAAGAAATGATGGAAGATGGAATGTCAACATGTTAGTCGATTGCTGCTGGAGGCTAAAGAGGGACAATCCACATAACAATCACAAGCGGAAAAGAACCAAAAGATTCATTAATGAAAATAGGAAACGATATTATGAAGACCTAATCTGATTTTAGATGATATTCATATGTTTTCACCTCATTTTATCTACACATTTTTTAATCTGTATTACTTTTCAAGCGTTAGAAATTCATTTTTACTTAATAAATTTTTGTAATTTTGTGTTTGTTTATAAAACTTTATACACCCTTTTGTAAGTGATGGAAAAAAACCGAGGTCATATTTAAAATCAGGACAACACACCCAGTGTAATGAAAACCTAATAATGGAGACAATTTTCCAAAAGTTAAATTTTGCCGGCCTGTGTTGTCAGGGATAAATTTAATTCGCATAGTTGCAGGACTTTCAAGAGGTGGCATCACAGAGTGGATTGGTGCTTGTAGTTAAAGCACAGACCGTGGTCAGTTTGAAAAGCACACACATACGCTGAGGAGATATTTATTTTTAAACAACAATGGTGTGTAATGGATACGCCTAAGGGAGAAAAACATGTGGTGATTCAATTAAACTGCAAAAGTGCTTCTGCATTCGAAAAATTTTGTTGAAGGCAAGCTGTCAATTGGAATGCATGTTGCCATAATTGGTCATAATGTTTAACTACGTGTGAAACAAGATTCATCTCCGCAGTCCTATGATGTACAGCAAAACAGCTGTCGTATTTCGTAAATTAGAGAAAACCATTTGAGAGCTTGACAGACTTAGAATAGGTTTCAAACCACAAATCTATATGTGGTTTCATCATTTTATCTCAGAATTTCAGAAAGTTTGCGATAATTTTAGTAGATTCCAATTCGGTACGATTCACAATCCAATCAAGAGATATAATGAAAAAGTCAGCAATTAATTTCCTTTTTAATTAAGTTGAATTTATAAAAATAATTCTTCCCTTTAATTAAAAACTTTTGATAAAATTTATTAGGTGCTGAAACATATTACTTGAAATAATTAGGTTGTTTCAAATAACCTGCAGGTGATAGGGTATGCTAGACCATTCCGTTTCAATCCGTTGCCTTTTGGTTCCCTCATTTTTCGTTCATTTCACCTTCTCAGAAAGTCTCTAGTGTACCCTCGTCTCATATTGGAGTGACTATGCCTCCACTTCCTACCCCCTACTCCTTTCACATGTACCCAAAAATTTACAAGTGCTTTATTTAAAAAAATAAAAAAACATCAAAATGGCGAAACACAAAGCTAATTCTGAGATGCTTAGAGTGGCGGAATCCAAAGAATGCCCCTCATCCACCCCTTCCCCTATTATCACTTGGGAATTGGTGACATCTGGCGATTGAGTTGGGGCCACCAGTACCTCAATGTCGACTTGCTCTGGTGCACAGTCTTCTTTTTTCAATAATTTCTATAACACCAGAAATTATTTTCTCTTGTCTAATTTATGCTTTGTCGAACACAACCTCTCTTCTTCTAGACCTCATCTCTTATTCTTAACTAACTCTCAGGTGTTAGGGTGCATTGACTTCAAATCCTACTCAATTTTCAGAAAAAGGAGGATGTTGCGCATATTGGACAACGACGTTGTCTATTCTCGTGACTCTAATTTGGAATCTTCTGAATTCTCTACTTTATGGTTTAAACTTTCATTCAACTATATAACTAAATTCATTTGTTCTTTTTACTTATCTTCTAACTCTACATACTAAACGAAGCAAATTCTTTCTTCTTCTCCTTTCTCTGAAATCATTTTATTTGGTTTCTATGTTCAGCACCGGAAATGGATTTCATTTAGCTCTCTTGATCCAGATGGTGTGCCCGCAAGTCAGTTTTCTATCCAGAACAACCTTAAACAGTTGGTGCATATCCCTACCTACAACTCTGACTTCTTTGATGATGAACCAAACAAAAATGATCTTTGCCACACATTTTATTCTTCTTCTTACACTGTTAAACTCTTTCCTCCTCCGGGTTCAACAGATTATATTCTTATCTCTATATATTTTCCTTTCTCTTCAAGTATTCCTCAAGAACGGCTACAGGCCTTCAGTGAGAAAAGGTTTTTGGCATTTCGATGCCACTAACTGGTCTGACTTGTAGTTGTACTTTTCTTTTTTCCGTGGGCAGGGTCCTTTGGAGTATGTAGAGTTCATAACCGAGGTGAATCTCTTTGCATAGAGACGTACATTCCATATTATTCCCCTTCTAATAAACCTAACAAACCTTAGTTCAACTCTGCTTGTTCTCGTGTTATCCTCCGCAGTGATGCTGCCTTCAGGGACAACATTCGTCATTTAAAAACATACTCATGAAACTTATATTTCATCCCGGAATCGTTCAAAATCTCTTCTCAGTAACAGCAACAACTCATTTCCCGGTTTAAAAATGCAAAAATTCTTTCTGGAACTTCTTTCTCACACAATTTCTGGTATTTTGAAAAAAATGTCAACTCTAACTATGCTTCTTCCTTTTTTCCTCTTTTGCTATCTTCTGACAGTACAACTGCCATTTTATCCTCTTTTAAAGCTAAAATCTTTGGCCTCTAATTCAATGTTAGACGATTCCGGAGCAGTTCCATCTTCTTTAACCTCGGACAACACATTTATTCCTAAAATTGTAATTTTTTCTAAAGATGGCATTTCTACTCTCTCTAAAATTTACACTAAGAAGGCGTACGGTCTTGATGGTATCCCTCCTGTGGTTCTCAAAACTTGTGATTCCGAGCTTGCACCCTGCCCTGTAAACTTTTTCGTCTATGTCTTTCTACTTCAACCTTCCCTTCTTGCTGGAAACGTGCGCTCATTTAGCATGTGCCGAAAAACGGGACCCCTCTCAACCCTCTAAATATTAACAGGAAGATTTGGAAACATCTCAATCCTTTTAATGTTATCTTTGATCGTCAGTATGGCTTTCGTAAAAAAAAGATCTACTGGGGATTTTCTTTCCCCTCTCTCTGACTCATGGAGCTCAGCTCTTCGGAATTTCTGTGAATCTTTTGTTATCAAGCTGGACATAACGAAAGCGTCCGATGAAATCTGGCACAAAGCTTTGATTTCCACACTTCCATCTTTCGAAAAATATCTGATATCCTTTCCGATCCTTCTATAGCAGTTTTAAATCTATTAATAGTGGTGTTCCTGAAGGATCTGTCGTATCCTCAGCACTTTTCTACTTTTCATTAATGACATTTCTCTATTACTTCATTTCATAACTACTCCTATGCCAATGACTCCACCCTTCTTTCCTCTTTACAATTTGAAAGGCACCCCTCTCAATAGAAGCTAATAGACAAAAGGAAGGTAGGCTTGGAATAACTGATTTTTGATATATCTCCAATTTGAAATTGGGGCTGAGAAAACATGGTTGTTTTCAATTTAACTGAAACTCAATTCCTCCATCTCTCTGCTCAACACAACCTTCCACACAATTATAATTTCTTCTTCGGAAACAAATAACTGAAATCATTTTCTGTATATAATATTCTTAGTTTTCCTTTTTTTGTGACCTTTCTTGGAAAGATCACATTACTTCTCTTTCTTAACAAGCTTCTAAGGAGTTAGGTGTTCTGTGATCCCTTTAGAATTTCTTCTCTCCACCCCTGCGGCTTGCTCTTTATAGGGGTGTATTTCGCAATTGTGTGGAATACATCTCAAACATCAGGGATGGTTTCACTCATACAGCTCTCCTTTAAAAGGTGAAGTCTATGGCTTTTCTTCTTATGAATTTTCCTACTCTCACTAATTCTCAACAGTCTCTTTCTGCCAGTCGAATTATTGCGACAGTCATGCGACTCGACTTTCTACACAGTCTCATCCTTTCTCTGTCCAACTTTTTGACCCCAGACTTAACCGCTATGCTCAATCTTCCATGTACTCTACGGAAAAATCCTGGAACACATCCCTTCATCTATTTTTCCAACATCCTATGAATTACATAACTTCATACTCCGGGTATCTGGAAATGTCGGCCTTTAATTTGACCATACTTCCGATTTTTTCCCTAACTTTGGTGGAAATTTTAGTAGTCCTCTGGCGTTTTACACTTGATTTGAAATCAACAAAAGAAAAATAAAAGATTTGGAAAAACAGATAAGTGTCAGTATATTTTTTCATCAGGAGTTCCAATGAGTTATTGTATCGTTTTATACTTAGTGTTTTCCAACTGGCTTTCCACTAAATTTTACGAATCTGTTTCAAGTTTACTAACCCAGAGACTAACTTTGAAGGACTTCGTGAATAATTCGTAATAAATCGTGAATTCGACTTAAACTTTATATTCATGCCGATGTGGATGTGATTTCAAGGTGGGTCCACCACAACCTTGTGAAATTAAACTCTATGAAAACTCAACTCTCTCAAAACCCAATCCTAACTTTCCTATCTCCTTCGACGGCTCTCCCGTTTCACTTGGGAACAACATAAACATTCATAGAATAAACATAAACAGCAAATTATCTTGGAGGCATTATATCTAAACGATCGCTAAGGTGGCCTCTAAAAAACTGAGTGTTCTGTTCAGAATGAGGGTATTTTTTTCTTCTCAACAGTTACTTGAATTATTCTTATCCGTCCTTGCATGGAGTACTATTCTCACATTTGGAGTGATTTCGATTCCACCCTTCTTTTGAGCAGGGTTGATTCTAAAGCTAAAATACTAGAAAACTGTCTCCTACTCTCAATCTCCCTAGACCTTCTTTTTCTGCTACGTGACGTTGGCATACTCTATCTTTTCTATAGGTACTAAAGGTACTCAAAGCTTTTTATTCTGTGGCATGAACAAAAAATAAAGTTTTTTGATTTGAGCATTATTTTGATAAACGAGTTTTATTGTAAAAAAATAATTAAATATGGATAAAGAAAATAAGAAAACTTCAAATCATGCGTGTACTCAGAATAGCTTTTCAATTCTACATCTTTAATATTGTGCTAAGTTTATTATCAAAAAATAATGTTTTAGGCCATACAAATAATGAATATTTTTTAGCTGAAGATTTGTATTTAGAAATGTTAAAAAAATAATAACTTTTTGGAAAAATAGTGAAATGATTATTAATTTTAATCCTTCAGATTCTTTGAAGGCATGTAAAATTTATTAACCGAAAAAAATATGGACAAATATTCAAGGTGAAAATTTAATTTTAACCCCGAAAATAGTTCTCATAGTATTTTCAAAATACAATGTGATATTGAATAATAATAAGTAATTGCTGAATAATATATATTATATATATATATATATATATATATATTATATATATATATATATATATATATATATATATATATATATATAATATATATATATATATATATATATATATATATATATTATCTATATATATATATATATATATATATTATATATATATATATATATATATATAATATATATATATATATATATATATATATATATATATATATATATATATATATATATATATATATATAATATATATATATATATATATATATATATATATATATATATATATATATATATATATATTATATATATATATATATATTATATATATTATATATATATATATATATATATATATAATATATATATATATATATATATATATAATATATATATAATATATATATATATATATATATATATATATATATATATATATATATATATATACGTGATTCGCCCATCGTCAAGAGTGGATGTGCCAAAAAGCAGATAGAAATAGAGAAGTGGAAAGAACCAGAAAAAAGACTGAGGAGAGAAAAGAAGAGAGAAGGCTTATTATGCATTAAGATATTACTGAACAAAATTTTTTAAAAGTAATAGATAAAATTTTTTTTAATATGAAAATTTTAGAAAATATTTTTATATTTAAAAAAAAAAAATTAATTTAAATGAGAGTTTGGATAAGGCTCATGGAGCTGCATTGAGACCTACGAGCAGAAAAACATGACTTTTTATGGGCTCTGGGAGAATTTTCAAGAGCAGATGTGGGAAGATGCTGTTTCCAACGACAGGGTGAAAACCTTTCCTGGGAAAGGATGCAGATATATATATATATATATATATATATATATATATATATATATATATATATATATATATATATATATATATATATATATATATATATATATATATATATATATATATATATATATATATATATATATATATATATATATATATATATATATATATATATATATATATATATATATATATATATATATATATATATATATATATATATATATATATATATAATATATATATTCACGAAACTCATTTAACTTATTATTTTTTTTTTAATGTGAAAATATTTATGCCTGAAACTAGAATTTCTTCAAAAGATGTCATTTCTACTATCTCTGAGTTTAATACTAAGGAGATGAATGGTTCCCTTTGGTATTCCTCCTGTGGTTCTCAAAACTTGTTCTTCAAAGCTTGCACCATGCCTTGGTAAATAATTTCGTCTTTGTCTCTCTACCTCAGCCTTCACTTCTTGCTGGAAACATGAACTCATTCACCCTGTGCCGAAGAAGGATGGACCTCTCTCAACCCTTTAACTACAGTGCTCTTTCTTTGACCTCCGTTCTCTCTAAAGTTTTTGAATCTATCCTTAACTGGAAAATTTGAAAACATCTCTATTCTTCTAATCTTATCTCTAATTATATCTCCATTATAGCTTTGGGAAGAAACACTCTGCTGGTGATCATCTTTCCCTTCTCCCTGACTTTTGGCTCTCCTCTCTTCGGCATTTCGGTGAATCCTTTGCTGTCGTGTTAGAAATATCGAAAGCTTTTGATTGAGTCTGGCACAAAGCTTTGATTTCTAAACTTCCCTCTTTCGGTATCTGTCCGTCTCTCTGTGATCTTCTCTCTAATTTTATTTCTGGTCGTTTTATAGCAGGTGTTGAAAGCATACTATTCTTCCTTTAAAGCTATTAATAGTGGTGTTCCTCAGGTTTCTGTTATATCCCCAACGCTTTTTTTCTGCTTTTCATTAATGACCTTCTCTCTATTACCTCATCTTCCATCCACTTCTATGCTGATGACTCCACCCTTCATTACTCCGTCCAGTTTGAAAGACGTCCCTCCGAACAGCAGTTGACAGTATCTAGAAGGAAAGCCTTGGAGTAACTAACCTTTAATGATTCACGTATTTCAAGTTGGGGCAGAGAAAATATTGTTGTTTTCAATAACTCAAAAACTCAGTTCCTCCATCTCTCTACTCAACACAGTCTTCCTCACAACTTTGATCTTAATATTCTCGGCGTATCCTTTTCTAGTGATCTTTCTTGGAAATAAATGATATATTAAGTGATATTTTTCTTTGTCACGTGGTTTTCATATAGGTACTATCGTGGAAAGAAGTAATCGACTGTGCTTGAGTGTGCTTGGGTCGATCATTTTTCAACGTAACATGGGTCTAATTTTAAGATTAAATTTTCCTCCAATCATTTTTCAACAAGATATTTTAGGTACGCCTATTGATCACAGTGTAAAATCTACAGTATTTTAGGTTAACATAATATTTGGAACCGGTATAGTTACACACACACAGATACATACACACACACACACATATATATATATATATATATATATATATATATATATATATATATATATATATATATATATATATATATATATATATATATATAATAATAAGGATAAATTAAGAATGTTTTTTTGCCGTATAGTTCTTGTTAAAATACGTATAAATAATCGAGTATATCGATACAATGCAATAACGAGGTGATATATACAGTATATATATATATATATATATATATATATATATATATATATATATATATATATATATATATATATA
>SEYY01014413.1:0-12500 GCA_009176605.1 Armadillidium nasatum | reverse complement strand
AACATATTGAGTAATAACAATGAGTAATAACTAACAGCAGAATAAAATTTCATCATTCCCACTGAAAATGAACCATAATGTCACAAATTACAGATCAAAACCTATATTTTTACATAAACAAACCTTTTACAGTGTTTTAGACGACAAATAATGATGTTATAAACCTTTCTGCGTAATTGTCCCTGTGTAATATATATATATATATATATATATATATATATATATATATATATATATATATATATATATATATATATATATATATATATATATATATATATATATATATATATATAGCGACTGTAGTACGTCTAGCTACTACATTATAATGTGTCCTTCCCTATATTTAGAGATTGCGAGTCAAAGTAAAAACGTACTAAAATTCAGGCGAACTTTGTAGATCAGCTGCTTCTTTGTGTATAATCTCCGCTTAGTTATCTTCTGTGATAACCTGTTAATACCATTAATGAAGCTGTTACATTATTATATTTATTTTAAAATCAGTTCATAAACGTTTTTGAGTAACACAGAAGTTCTATCAGACATTATTGTGCATCATTGATAGGAGTTACAATTTAATACAGAATGTCTTTTATACTGTGATCATCCCCTGGGGTGGTGGCGTGTCTACAGCACCCCAATCTTCATGCACTTTTCTGATCCCGTTTAGAGGGTTAGACGTCACCTCTAATGGATATATTTCCTCTCCATCCCCTTCCCCTCCCATCTAGGGGTTGGTGGTGTAGACACAGCAATCCATATTCAACCTTTGTCCTGACCAATTTCTGAGAGTTCAATCCCACCCCAGAGGGTTCTGCTCCATCTCCTTCTACCTTCCCCTTCACCATGACCAAAGTCATGATGGCGTAGCCCAGCGCCCTATTTTTCCCAATCACTTCCTCTGACTCCGTTTTTGACCATTTACTGTTTCTCTTCTTCTCTGCAGTTATTTCGGTTGCGTAGCCGCCAAGTTTTGGTGTTTTAGGGGATAATATTGTCTTCGAGGGTTTTGGAAAGTGGATCTTTCTCTTTCGGTGGAGAGTTTCTGGAGATCAGAGACCTCTCCTGCTCTTTTTTTTCCTCAGTTTCCTTCTTCAATCTACATACTTAGCTAACTTTTATCACTCTTCATAACATTTTAATTATATTTTTCAAATACCTGTTCTTACGCAGCGCAGTAACATATGCCAAAAAATTATATTTAGATATAGAAATATATAGATGAAATCATATTTTGCTAAACTAATACATAAAGCAAGAGTTACTTTGTTAACTCAAAATGATTTTCTTTGACTAGTAACCTTAATCATTGCCTAAATACATACACTCACACAGATTAAAGCAATGTCTTTGAGATAATTATTTACATTTGTGAATCATTTGATTGGTTGAGAAGATTATGGAGTCATTTGATTTACCCAAGATGATGACGTCACAATAATTTATGAGAATATAACTTATTATAAGCCTATGAATACATACATAACCACAGACAAACATGTAATAAGAAGACCAATACGGAAAATAAAGGTGTATTTGTGCTTAGCATAAGACTGAACAATCATCAATACAATCATTAAACGTAAATTATTTAATTCAATATGCAAGTTCCAAATCATCAAAACACAACATAGATAAAATAATGTCTTTAGGTATCTGAATATAGAGTTTATTTAACCTTCAACTAATAATATATGCAAAGACTTCACAATATAAAATGAAAAATCAGTTCCACAATGATAATTTCTTACTTTTCTTAATACAAGACTGCGATCAAGACTTCAAATAACCTTACACTCAACACCTAACAAAAGAAACAGGCTCATCTAAAGGATTTCGATATATTAAGTTTGCTAAAACTTAGAGAAAAATCCTGAAAATAGGCAACGAACAAACATACGTATTTTATGGGTGAGATTTTCTTTGAGTTAGTGGTGTAGCCACAGCACCCCATTTTTCATGAATCGGTATTTGCGTAAAAAAGAGGTCAGGGAAAGAGATTGAAAAAATTCGGTGCTGGGCTACGCCACCCTCTGGGATGGGAGTGAAGAGGGAGCAGAGGAAGAGGGAGTACAATAGTCCGGTGTGGAACTGAACCCTCAAAAAGAGTTTAGGAAAAAGCTTAGAAATGGGGTGTTTTGGCTACACTATCAACCCCTAAGGGGGGAGGGAAGAGTAGAGTTATATATAGAGTAGAGTATATATATATATATATTAATCTCAATTTCTTTAAAACCAGCATCTGCGCCCACCTAAGGAATTTGCGTTAGGTGTGTACTGTAGGGGTGGCTTTTTATTTTTTGGATTTTGTGCTCTTTTAGTTTCATTTTTATTCTTTTAACACCCCCTCCTTGAATAGGGCTTTGCCCATGAGTGGTGGTGATGTGTAAAATATATATATATATATATATATATATATATATATATATATATATATATATATATATATATATATATATATATATATATATATATATATATATATATATATATATATATATATATATAGGTGCTACTCTTCCAGAAACTTCCTCACGCATTTCTGTCCTCAAACATTCGACTATCCTCAACCTCTTGCAGTGTCTTGCTTCTTCTTTGTATAACTTCTGTCACAGCTTCCACCTATCTCTTCCTCGGTCTTCAAAAATGATTCTACTACAAGTATCTTCCTCACTCTTCACTTTTCATCTTATCTCTCAGAGATACTACCGTGATGATTCTGAGTATCTCATTTCCGCGGTTTCAATTCTGCTATATAATGTATTCATTGACCAACATTCTGAACTTTATAATATTGGTTTCATTATTGTTTTAAATTTGACATTTCACTTCTTTTCGTATTCCTCTTTCTTTTAGTAGTGGATACAAAATTCTCACATTCTTTGAGAATCTCCCTATTCTATCCTTTAGCTCCACGTCCAGTCTTTCTTTTTCATTCGAACACCCTATCCAAGTATTTAAACTTATTTTCCTCCATGTTCACGACTATCTCTTCTCTCTTCCTTGCAATTACCATTACTTCTGTTTTCTCTCTGTTTATCCTCATGCCTATTGAGGTCAGCACATTATTCCACCAATTGACAGCTTCCTGAAAATCCTCAGCTCTTGATGCTATAACTGCAGCATCATCTGCGTATACTAACGTGTGTTCTCTATTCTACCGTGTGCATATTCTTTTAAGACAGCTGTTTAGTTGGTGACAATGCACTGCCTTTTATTACCTCGGTTTTAACTCCAATCCATTTTCGCTTCTTCTTCCCTTGACCATATTTGTAGGTTTTTCGTACATGCTCTTAATAGTTTATATTAATTTTTCCAGAATGTTGTACACTGAATCTTCTACTAATCTAAACACTCTTTCCTTATCGAAAGCTTTTTCTAAATCTATGAATGTTGCATATGCTCTCTAGATCCTTCTTTGTTTATCTTTGTAATCATCTTCATATGCAATATTAGGTCTGTCGTGCTTTCCCCATTTATAAAATAGTGTTGCCATTTCCCAATTTTATCTTCAATCTTTTCTCCAAGATTCTCTCGTATACCTTACTTTCTCCTTTTAGCAGTACTATCCCTCTGTTCTTTCCATATTTTTTTCTATCTTAATTTTTATGTATTAGTAAGATTACTACTTTCCTCCATTCTATTTGTATTTTTCCTTCTTCTGATACCTTTTTGAATATCATAGTTAACCATTTAGTTATTCTTTCCGCTTTTTTGAATAATTCGTTACTCAGTCCATGGTATCCTTATACTCTTCCCGTTTCTTAACATTTTAATTGCCTCTCTCACCTATTCTATATGAATCATAATCTGATACCTTCCAGTCCTTGTCTTTTTCTCGGAGATGCCTCAACTACTTCAACCTCCTCCTCCTCCATCCTCCTCCTCCTCCTCCTCCTCCTCCACCTCCTCCTCTCCTCCTCCTCCTCTTCCAGATTCAGCAACTCTTCAAAATATTCCCTCTATATTTACGACACCTCTGTCTTTTCCAGAATCGGTTCTCCCGATTTATTCAAAACCATATACATTTCTTGTTTTTTACTTCCTTTCTTGGTGTTGGTCATTCCATATACAAGTTTTCTTGTGTCCTTCATATGCTACTTCAATTCTCTTTTGTGAAATCTTTGTCTTCTTTTCACATCTTCTGCATGATTTCTTGCTCTCACATATTCTCTTCTATTTTCCTCTGTTCTTATCTTCATATATTTCCTACATTCCTTGTTCTTGAGTTTCACGGCGTTCTTAGCCTCCCCATTCCACCACACCATCATCTTCCTCCTTCCTCCTCCGATCTTCTTCTTTCCCATTATTTCCCTTGCAGCTTGATCTACTTCATCTGTAAAGGCTTTCAAACTCTCTTCAATAGTTTGCTGTTATGCTGTCCTTCTTTCATATTCCTGAGTAAATATTTCATCAAACTTTCGAGCCTACTGGGTTGGACGGTGATGATGATGATGATGTTATATATATATATATATATATATATATATATATATATATATATATATATATATATATATATATATATATATATATATATATATATATATATATATATATATATATATATATATATATATATATATATATATATATATATATATATATATGTTCGGGGTAGGCAAAGTTTTTTTTTTTTTTTTTTTTAATATAATTACAGAACACCAAAAAATAAGGAACTAAAGAGAGAAAATGTCTCTTCCTAAAATTTCTTCGATTACGCTTTAAAAAAAAAGTAATGGTGTTTAAATTTTATTGAATCCTAAAACAGTTGATCAAATTCACTTTAAAGTACAAGAGAGGTTTGAAACATATTTTGACTGACAAATATAAAATTCGCATCCCAAATTAGGAGTGAATTTAGTACATGTGATCATATAGGGAAATGTTTTTGCATGAGAATATTTAGAATTCACGAGGAAACTCTACTTGTAAGTAAAAAATAGTAAATGAATGTGCAAAGCATACATATTATCTAACTGAAAAAGCAGTAGCGGTTTGTAAAACTAAGAGAAAAGTAAACGACAAACAAAGGCACGTTGGTTTAGTGGAGAATTATGATAGTTACCATTAATATGGAAACAAAGATGGTATGTAAGTAAATGTGAGTGTAAACCTCTGAGGAAACCTTTAGAATATACAGGATTTTGGAGTGAAGGAGGGCTGAAGTTTCCAGAGAACAGAAGTTTTCTCCTTTTTACTTGTATTTTACCCTTATCACTTCTGCGTGAGCCTGTGGGTGATTTAAATCCTTTCGTAATGAATGATTCAAGAAAATAGAGAAATTTTAACTATATAAAACGTCTTGATTAATTTTATTGAAAGATGTAAGAATGATACCAAAAGAAGGAGAAATAAAGCTAAGAATTCATTCAAAAGGATACAAAATTTGGTGATTAATAGTAAGATCTCAATAAGTACAATGGTGTATGAATGCTAGTATGAACTTAAAACTAAAATATTGAAAGAAAGTACCGGCAGCTGAAATGGAGTTCTGGAAAAGATTGTTGAAAGTTTTGTGAAGAGGCAGGGAGTTAGAAATAAACTAATACTCGGTAGAATGAATATTTCTAAGAAAATTATAAAACGTAGATTACAGAAACGGTTCAAGTTTGTAAAACATGTTATGAGAGAAAATAACTTAAAATGCAAATATGTCCGTGGAATTATGAGGAGAAGCCGACCAGGAGGGCGAAAGAAAAATATAGGATAGGATAAAATGCTTTTGAATTAACTGGAAAAATTGTTGGTTAAGGATATACTAAAAACTGATAACTATGAAGTACAGTATAAAGAGAAAAAAAAGTAACAGTAATATATATATATATATATATATATATATATATATATATATATATATATATATATATATATATATATATATATATATATATATATATATATATATATATATATATATATATATATATATATATATATATATATAATCGAAAAGTTAGTGACTTATGAGGTTTTTAAATTTCACTAAATTTATCTTCTAATTTTTCTTTAAACTTTTTTTTCATTCGAGAATCCATTCAAATATTTGCGAGAGTCTGCAATGAAATTTGTTCGAATAAGACAAACTATTTAAAGAGTTTTAAAACAATATCTTCGGAAGCTGCATTTTAAAATCAGTGAAAATGTGATGCAAATTTATGAACATGAAAACTTTCAATCAAGTTGCATTGAAAAGTTTGTACTGCTTTAATAGTTTTGAAATTATATAATTTAAAATTCGAACAGTGCAAAATATGCTGTTTTCTAATTCCACACACACACACACACACACACACACACATATATATATATATATATATATATATATATATATATATATATATATATATATATATATATATATATATATATATATATATATATATATATATATATATATATATACTCTGTTCCTTATTTTTGTTTCTAACGTCAAATCTAAAGCTCCAAAGTAGAACACTTTCTCTCATCTTGTACTTTTCTGAAATAATCTTTCCTTCTTATTTCAATGTTCACCACTTCTATTGGCGCTGTCCTAAGTCTCAAGATACAGCTGGTATACTCCTCTTCCATTTCTCTTTAGAAAATGACCTAAAGCAAATTGTGAAACTCCCTATCCGTATCCATGATAGTCTTGGAGGAGAACCCAACATTCTTATCATTTTCTTGACTTTAAATCCTTATCTTTTTCATGTAAAATTCTTTCCACCTCTGGGTTCCTCCAATCATTTTGTCTTAGGAAACGTTTAGAGCACTTCCTTGTTGCTAACTACTTGAACTTTCATTTTTCTTGAAATGATTACTGCTTGAACAGGAGAGGTTCTTCGAAGTGTGAAAGCACATAACTGAGGTGATTTTATCTGCACATTCCATATTATTTTTCTTCAACTAAGTCTAATAAACTTTAGCTTAACTTTGTTTGTTCTCATATTTTTCTCCACAGGAATGCTGCCTTCCTAATTATAGTTGTTTTCAAATTCTAGAAATTCATGCTGTTGTATTTTTCATATTTCGCAATCGTTCAAAATATATTCTTCCGAAACACTAAAATAAACGTTTTCCTTCATAGAAAATGTAATGATATTTCCTGTTCCTTTTCCTCCAGCTGCTTCTGGGAGTTTGTAAAAAATGGTTAGTCATCACTTTGCTTCTTATTTCCTTCTTTTTACTCTGTTTCTTCCAACAACGGAACTGCTGCTTTTCCTTCTGCTGAAGCTTAATTCTTTGCTCAATTCTTTATTTCTCATTCCACACTTTATGACTCTGGAGCTATGCCTCCTTCTCCAACCTTTCCAATTCATTTATGCCTAACAATGTAATTTCTCCAAATTGTTACTTCTGCTCTTCCTGAGTTAACACTAAGAAAGTTTCCAGTCCTAAAGGTTTTCCTCGTGTGATTCTCAAAACTTGTGCTTCTGAGCTTTAGTAATTGTTTCCTTTTTTCCAATCAACTTTGAACCTTCCTCTTCTGCTGAAAATGCATGATAATTCTTTCTCATTCTCAACTACCAACTATTGTCCTATTTTTTTAACCTCTGTTTTTTCTAAATTTAAGAATCTATTCTTAACAGGAAGATTTAGAAACATATTTCATCTTTTAATCTTATCTCTGATCGTCAGTATGGTTTTCATAAAGAAACGCTCTACTTGTGATCATTTCTCCCTTCTCTCTGATTCTTGGTCCTCTACTCTTCAGCATTTTGGTGAATCTTTCGTTGTGGCGCTAGACATATCGAAAGCCTTTGATAGAGTCTGTCATAAAGCTTTGATTTCCAAATTTCCAACTTTCGGAATCTATCATTCTATCTCTGTTCCCTCTGATTTTCTTTTCAGTTGTTCTATAGCAGCTTTTGTTCACAGCCACCATTCTTGATTTACATCTATTAATAGTGGTGTTTCTCAGAGATCATTCCTATCCCCAACCTTTTTTAACTCTTCTTTAATGACTTTCTCTCTGCTTCTTCATCTCCTATCCACTCTTATGATCTTATGATGATAACCCCACCCTTCATTACTAATTTCAACTTGAAAGATGACCGTAATGCTAGAAGAGTGTCAGTGGAGCAACCGACCTTCGATCTATTTCATATCTGCTGATGAAGCAAAGAGTATAGTTGCTTTCAAAGCCTCAGAAATGTAGTTCCTGCGTCAATTAAACCGATATAATTTTCCACACAAACATCTTTTCGAAAACATATTTTAATATTCAGTTTTTAATATTCTTGTTGTGTCATCGTGATCCTTTGATTGTTCAAATTTCTAAACAAGATTCTAAAAGAGCAGATACTATGAGGCGTCTTAAGAACTTCATTTCACTACTACAGATGATAGTTCTGTACAGAGGTGTTGTTCGCAATTGCATGGAGTGTGTATCACATATCAGAGATGGTGCCACACATATTGCTCTCCTTCATAAGGTTGAATCTAGGGCTTCTTATTTTGTCAGCTATCTTTCTCTTACTAACTCTCTCCAATCTAATCTAGCCTTCGTATTGTTGCATCGCTCTCCATAATAGTATCGATATTTACAATAAACGAAACTCCTCAGAACCCTTTTAGCCTCTGACCAGTTCTCTGACCTCTGACTTATCTTCCAACCTCATTTTTACGTATACTCTACTGGAAAGGTGTGCAACACACTCCTTTTGTCTATTTGTCCATCTTCAATTGATTTAAACACTTTCAAAGGGCGTGTCTCATGAGGGTGTTTCGTCTTTTCTTGGAACATGTTCTTTAGATTTTCCCTAAATGAAGCTTGAATTTAGTAGAACACCACTCGTATATATATATATATATATATATATATATATATATATATATATATATATATATATATATATATATATATATATGCGTGCATATTTTTCAGTTGAAGATTTACACAAGCTGTTTTGGGAACACTTTTCATGTACGTAAAATGAAGTGAACAGTACCGAGGAATACAACAGACAAACCAACTTTAAATTAACAGACAGAGAATCGGCCAATTTTTACAGAATATAATTAGTGGCAAACAATTAAGGAATGGTAATGGGACAAAGAGTTGTGCTTTTAAAGCTGAAAATTTAGTCAAGATGAAAACAAGAATTGTAAATGGAAGAAGAGAAGTATTCATGGTTGTATGACCTTTTTGAAATTACGATTGCAAACCCTCTTTCATACCTTTTTTCATAATAATAATAATAATAATAATAATAATAATAATAATAATAATATAATAATAATGATAATGATAAATATAATGCTATATTACTATAATTTAGTAATATTAATATTATGTATTAGTAGCAAAACTATTGATTCTATATGAAAAAGATATTGATTGGAAAAAAAAAATTTTAATTGTGAGGAATGTTCCCTTGAATGATAATATAAATAAAACCAAAACTATTTTTTTCTGCTCCTATAATTTAATATTTTGTAGGCCTTCCACTCATGGAGAATATTATTGTATTTATTAACAAAATAAAATTAGCTCTCCCGAAATTTTAAGATTTATTTTAATACGAACATGACTATCATTAACACTTAGTTTAAATATTAAAGAAAATATTGAAATAAAACTTCCAACTTAAAATAAATGTAAGCAAAAATTAAAATATTTTGAAATCAAAGCAAAGAAAAAAATTTTTAAAACTTTTTCTATGCCTGAATGTCATCGACTTTGAGAAATGTTTTACTTATCAAGAACACTATACATTACTATATATATATATATATATATATATATATATATATATATATATATATATATATATATATATATATATATATATATATATATATATATATATATATATATATATATATATATATATATATATATATATATATATATATAATTATTATATAATAAAGATAGATGTTTACAAAATGTATTGGTAATGTGAACTTAATTCTTCAAAAGAAGTAACAAATTAACAAGTCCCAAGTAGAATAATAATAATAATAATAATAATAATAATAATAATAATAATAATAATAATAATAATAATAATAATAATAATAAATAATAAAATAATAAAATGTAATTTTGATAAAAGAATGTTTAGAATAAATCAATTTGGTAACCAACATCATAGAATAGAAAAATAATAAAGAAAATATATATTAAAATTTCAATTTAAAAATTGTAAAGAATGTTAACAATACGATGGATCAAGACAGACTTTTCTCTTTCTTATTTTGACAGTAAACAAACTGGAACAGAACTTTTACATTTCTTTTCTAATATTATTAATATGAAAGTTCTGTTTATAATTTTAATAAAAAAATGAAAAAAAAAAATCCTCCAAAAATTTTTTTAATGAATTTCAAATTCATTCATTTTCATATTCTTCCCATTTAAGCGAAAAATCCTTTTAAATAAAATAAAACAAATTAATTAAATTAAAAGCAGCTAATTTCTTGTTAATGAAAATGGATAACTATTTTATTTCACGAAATAAAATAATTTTCAGAATAAAACTGAGAAAAGAGAAAATTCTAATAAATTTCGGATAATAAAAAATTTAAAAGAAAAAATATTTAATTGAGAAGCTCAATTTGGACTTTTGCAAACAAGGACTTCATGACAAACATTAATTAAATTGCCAAAATAATTTCATTTCTTTGTTGATATTGCCTTCATAAAAAGAAAATATTTTAAGATTTCACGATTCTAATTATTAAAGCAGAACTCTCCTCTCAACGTTTATACAACTCATATATATATATATATATATATATATATATATATATATATATATATATATATATATATATATATATATATATATATATATATATATATATATATATATATATATATATATATATATATATATATATCAGTGGCGGCTTTTCAGGGTAGGCAGAGTAGGCAACGCCTACTTGCTTTTTTGAACCCAAAAATATTACAAAGTTAGCATATATATATATATATATATATATATATATATATATATATATATATATATATATTATATATATATATATATATATATATATATATATAATATATATATATATATATATATATATGATTGATTTTAAAGGCATACTAAAAGCCGCCGACGTAAATTTGAACCTAATTCCCTTTTTTCATACTAGCGCTGAGTGAAGAACGTAATTTTCTATGTCAAAAAAATATATTCCTTCTCGGCAACTGTAGGCATCATCTCCATACGCCGACTCTTCACAGTATAAATATATACTACTCATTCTATTGTGGTCTCTAAAGCAGTCCTTTTTTTTAAATAAAATTTAAATTACATTGTCAGAAATAATAATAATATAATAATAATAATAATAATAATGTATTTTAACTTGATCATCTCTTGCCCCAATTTATTTAATTCATAATTTATATAGAATACTGAAAACTGACTTGTAACACAATATAAAAAATATACTATGTGTATCGATAAGATCTGAGTCAGTATGAGTCAGTGAGGCAGGCGTTTCCAATACGCGCCTTTTTGTTCTTCGTATCAAAGCCTAATATTGAGTCTACGTTCTTTAATTTTGGTTTTTTGTGCTAAAGTTTGTTTAAATATCATTTATTAAATATTAATTTATTACTGATTTGTGTGTTTTTAATAAAAAATGAGCTGTTAGTTTTTAAAAAGAAGTGACTCAACATTGCATGAGAAATTAAAGATTTTGCTCATTTTAAAGAAAGAAAATAAATAAGTGCAAGTACAAAATATATCATATATATATATATATATATATATATATATATATATATATATATATATATATATATATATATATATATATATATATATATATATATATATATATATATATATATATATATATATATATATATATATATATATATATATATATATATATATGTGCATTTTTCTGTAGAAAATTAATATTAATATTTTACTGGTGAAAATGAACTTCAGTAATGACATAATAGCTTCTTTATTAGAGAATCGTTTTGCTTCAAGATCTGAGGAGGAAAAAAGATTAATTTTAAAAGAAGGGAGAACAACACCAAAACTTACCCATATACATGTTTGTAAAAAGGTACTAGAGCATTTAAATCGACATGGTATGATAAATTTTTTGTGGCTTTGTGGTAGTTTACAAAAAAATCGTTTATTTTGTTGGCCATGTACTCTTATAGGAAGAAAGAGAAATGTATGGTGTAATGAAGGGTATAACGACTGGAAAAATCTGTCTATTGCCTTGGATAGGCACTCTAGTTCGAAAGACCACATTCAAAATGAAGTTACTTTTAAGACATTAAGTAAAGAGTCCTTGACCGTTTTGGAACAAATAAACGAGCAAGCAAAAAGATCAAGAAAGGCATTTAATGAAATAGTTGCTAAAAATAGACAGATATTCAAAGTACTAATTGATCTTACTTGTCTACTGGCTAAACAAGAGTTATCTTTCCGTGGACATGATGAATCTAAAGATTCGTACAACCAAGGGAATTTTAAAAGAGTTTTTCTTTGTGATGATGAATAATAATGAAGAATTAAAAAACCATTGGGAAA
>SEYY01014412.1:17500-23240 GCA_009176605.1 Armadillidium nasatum | reverse complement strand
GACTTTTGAATAAAGTTTAGAATATTTAGAATAAATTGGTAAATATAAATTCTTGAAATAGGGGAAAATTATTATTTGGAAAAGGAGATTTAAACGCTAATCTTGCGTAGAGATAGAGAAAATTTTAATTGTTTTCATTTCTTTGTGACTTAAAATCAAATGTGCATTTTAATATATTTTCTATTAAATAAAGGATTTATATATATATATATATAATATAATATATATATATATATATATATATATAAATATTATATATATAATAATATATATATATAACCGTGTTTTGTTTTATACAGTTAAAACTCCTGGAAATTAAAACACAAATTTAAAAAGAGCGAGATTTTCAAAGGAGCAACGTCCTTCCTCTTTCAGGCTCAAGTTTAATACATTAATAATATTAAACTTCAGTTTAAGAATGTTGGTATCGGTATCGGTATCGGTATTTAGAGAGATTTAAGAACCCTCAATAGAACATCACCATTAATAGCACACCTGGAAACTCAAAATCATCCAATTAAACTAAATAATTTCACAGTACTTAAATACATTAATAATCAAAACTTTAAAAAATTTTATGAATCCTTCATAATTAAAAATAACCCCAACATTAATAGAGACTCAGGAAATTACAAAATAGACAACCTAACTAATTACTACTTAAAGCAGTCGAATTCATGCAAAAATATACATCGCATATTGGAGGAATGGAGCAAAATGAACAAGAATGAAAACCAACCGATACAAAACTAAAATCAAAATAAAAAAATTCTAAAATCGACCTCTCGCAATTTTACCCTGAAAGAGGCGAGTCGAAATGACTCGCGAAAGCTAGGTTCTATATGCGGAGGATATTTTGAGAAAAGTGAAATTTTAAAATTATAAAATAATAAGTTGAAAAAATTTTTTTTTCTGTGAGCAAGTGTATAAAAAAATAGGGTTAAAGAAAAACTAAATAAATATTATTATAATATATAGTATAATATAATAATATATATGATATAATATATATTATTATATATATATATATATATATATATTATATATATATATTATATATATAACTATATCTATATATATTATATGATGCTCCATCAAATATTGCAAAAGGAAATATTAATTTTTATTACAAGCCTACAGTAACCTTAATATGTAAATTTTAAATTAGGCACAATTTTCAGTCTTTCTTCTAAGATATTTGGAATGCAAATTTTATATTTGGTAACATATGTTTTGCTTCTAAATTAAATATTTTATTTCTCTCCCTCTCTTTCTTTGTACTTGCTTTGAAGTCTGCATGCATGGGAGACTTGAAAGCTTTCTCCATTTTGCAATTTTGCATAGAGAGGTTAGTGGGAGAGTACGATTAGAGAATGAGAAATAGGGAGAGAGAGAGAGAGAGAGAGAGAGAGAGAGAGAGAGGAGAGAGAGAGAGAGAGAGAGAGAGAGAGAGAGAGAGAGAGAGAGAGAGAGAGAGAGAGAGTAAAGAAAGAAAGGTGAATAAAAAAAAAAAAAAAAAAAATTATTATTTCATTATTATTATTATTATTATTATTATTATTATTATTATTATTATTATTATTATTATTATTATTATTATAATTATTATTATTATTATTGTTATTATTATTGTTATTATTATTATTATTATTATAGATTTCTTAAAGAGAGGGAAAGTAAATTTTCTAAATAAAATATTCACATTCCAAATACATAGAAGGGAGTCACGTGTTATTAAGAGATATTGGCCATCAGAAATTAATTCCACTTTTCCCTCTGAGGCGAGAGCGAGAGATTGTTAAGATGAGATACCTTTTAAGAAAGAGCAAAAAAATTTTCAGAAATATTATACTACTGACAAATAAAATCTCTTATGTGTTTTTTGAAATTGATAATCAGGAATGTATGGTAAAGGTTTTGTAAATTATATCATTTTGAATTTAAAATGTTGCTTTACAATCATCTGTACATTTGTCCTTGATTATATGTATATATATATATATATATATTATATATATATATATATATATATATATATATATATATATATATATATATATATATATATATATATATATATATATATATATATATATATATATATATATATATATATATATATATATATATATATATATATATATATATATATATATATATATATATATATATATATATATATATATATATATATATATATATATATATATATATATATATATATATATATATATATATATATATATATATATATATATATATATATATATATATATATATTATATATATATATATATATATATATATATATATATATATATTATATATATATATTTATATATATAATTATATATATATATATTTATATATATATATATATATATATATATATATATATATATATATATATATATATATATATATATATATATATATATATAATATATGAATATATTTATATATATAATATATATAATAGTATATATATATATATATATATATATATATATATATTATATAATATAATATTATATATATATATATATATATATATATATATAGTATATATACGTATATATATATATATATATATAGCGCAGTAATTCAGTATTCGCTTCACACATAGTTTCACATATTCATTTGAATTTATTTGGTAAGTTATTTTTTAAAATAAAATTTAGGTGAAAGTTTGCGCTTTTGTCGTAAATGAGGCCACCACTGGAAAGACGCTCCAGCAAAACTAGTTGAAGGAATTAAATAAGTTTGCCTCAGCAAGAAAAGGGAAACTTTGCAATTATCTCTCCACCAAACCAGTTGGTCTTTATCTGCCTAAACGTGGGAGTTTCAGATAATTTTTAGTAATCGATAATCTTTGACACTTCTGACTGTGATTCTTCAAGCTAGAAGATTTCATTGATTTAGCAATGCTTAAGCTAACAGGTTATTTTGTATCTAGCTTTTGCTTTTTCTTGAAGGCGTTATTTTAGCTGTTTCTATCATCTCATCGCAAAAGCATCCTAATTTGATTTTAACATTCTGAGAAACAAGTGGTTTAAAAATTTTGTTTTGTACCGAGGATCTAAAAAGGTTGCAATTGTATAAGCATCATCATTTTCCAGGTTTTCAAATCTGTCGTTCATCTCCTTCATTAATGTTTCAGTCATCCTTGAAACTCCCTTAGACTTAAAACATTTGTTAACACAACTTTCAATGTTGAAACAATTGGTATCACATCTGACAAACATGATTCAGCTGAATTTATAGTCTTTGTTAATTCTTCAAAAGGCTTAAGGATATTAATACAATTATTTAAAATGTCATTTTCGTCAGCTGTTAGAGACTTTATTTTTGTGCTGCTTGAAGCATAAAGGCAAATGGCCTCATTAATTTCGCTCATCCTCTCAAGCATATGAAAACTACTATTCCAGCGTGTTTGAATATCTTGCATGACAGAAAGTGGACGAACATTTAATCTTGTTTGTATTTTCTTCAGCTCATTTTGGGCTAACGGAGTGATTGAAATGCGTAGCAATTAACCTACATTTTGTTATTAAATCGGACACATTTTTGACTCATAATGGAATTTTTAACTACTATCTGAGTTTGGTGTGCAAAGAAATCTACATTTTTCACTCTTGCCAGAGAAAGTGCTTTTTTTTATATTTTGCCCGAATCCCTGACTACGCAGTGCACTTCATTTAATGAAATCTTAAATTTTTCAGCATCTTTTCAAATACAGTTTCAAGATAGTCGCCTGTATGGCGCTCAGAAAGAGGTTATGCATTCAATATAAAGTTTTGCCTTTGAAAGTTTTTATCGATTGCATGATACGTAATTTTTTACTATCCGCGCATGCGAATGCGGTTGCGGATATCCAATTGCGGATATCCGCGGATGCGGATATTGGAAAAATAATGCGGATATCCGCAGTTGCGGATGCGGATGCGGATATCCGGTCCACCTCTAATGATATATATAATATATATATATATATATATATATATATATATATATATATATATATATATATATATATATATATATATATATATATATATATATATATATATCAGTAATTTGCCTGCCAATCTCAGAAAGGTTTGCAATGGATCTTCCCCGGAAAGAAAATGTCAATATTTTTGACCATTTAAACCATCATAAAATATATTCATTAATTTAAAAACATTTTTGAATTTAAATCTGTAAGTTTTATTTCCATAAATATTTTATTATCTATTTAAACTATAAATAATAATAATAATAATAATAATAATAATAATAATAATAATAATAATAATAATAATAATAATAATAATAATAATAAAATGTATAATTTTTATTATTATTATTATTATTATTATAATTATATTGTTATTAATATTATTATGATTATTATTATTATTATTATTATTATTATTATTATTATTATTATTATTATCATCATTATTATTGAACTGTTGCTATTATTATTATTATTATTATTAAATTCTTTTCTATTATTATTATTATTATTATTATTATTATTATTATTATTATTGGTAATAGTAATAGTAAATATCATTGAAAAATCTTAAGTATAAGAATGAAAAACTAATTAAAATGAGAATTATGACGATCAGGTGGTTTGGTAACCCTCCCAAGTCAGGTGGCTTTTTCAGGTACGATGGCATCCACATGGCCTTCTGTTTTGGTTTCTTTCAGTGCCACGTTTGAAGCAGAACGTGTAACATGTGTCTCTGTCTCGGAAATGGCTTATAAGGCGTTTCATTTTACAGGGTAAATAAAAATGCAATGAAATTTTTTTCATTTAATATCAAATATAAGAAATTAGTTACATAGCAACGGCTTATTTACTTGTAATTTAGAGCAGTCAATATTTAGAGTGAAAAATGTGACATAAATATATGCATAAATATTAGAAAAACTTTTTCCCAAAGTAATTTGTTGTTTTCGTGTTCTTATAATCAGCTGCTGATAATTGAAGATAGTTTTCATGTCCAAATTGTTTCAATTCACGAAATCAAAAATAAAATATTATTATCTTCATTAATGATAATTACTTTGTTTAAAGATTACAAGACAAAAATAAAGTTAAAATTTATTATTATATTTAAATAATTGTTCCTATTTTGGGAACTAGGATACTTTTATCTTTTATTTAGAAAGAAACATATAAAAACATTCAAACTGATTCGTATCTATCAAAGACTCTTTTCCAATGGGTCGAAGGAAAAGGGGGGTCTTGGGGCCCCAATGACACATCTTTCTCCAGATTCGGATACCCAACCGGAAAATCGAATCTGGATTACAGGGGTGTCGGAGAGGATGCAGGAGTCCGGGGTTATTGGAATACGACTGGGGCAGGACCCCAGTCCTCAAAGGACGCAGGACCAGGAGTCTTTGCAAAGACCAAATGTTTCAGAAGAGCAACCCAGGTTATCCCTATCTATCTCCAGTTCACCAAAGCTTCAGAGAAGGGGCAAAAACCCATCAAAAAACCCAATGCCGTCTTTGATGGATAAAGTTCACAGATACGTTTGGCCCAAAGAGAAGACAGAGTCACCTCCACCACCTCCACCTCCGCCTTCTACAGCATTTCACCACCAATGTAAAGAAATTACCATAACTCAATGGATTTTACGAAGGATTAGGAGATTATCTTTCTTTCATAAGAAAAAAGGTAAAAATAAAAAGATTTTCATTTTCTATCAAAAGTTTTTTTTTTTTTTTACAGAAGCCA
>SEYY01014412.1:2500-10000 GCA_009176605.1 Armadillidium nasatum | reverse complement strand
ATTACTATATAATAATTATCATTATTACTATGATTATTGTTGTTATTACAGTCACAATATTGTTATTAAGATTATTATTGAATTTAGTGGTACAGGACCTACTTATAAACTTTAAACCTGTAAATGTACCGTTTACTGAATAAAGCTTTGTGAATTGAATTATTATTATTATTATTATTATTATTATTATTATTATTATTATTATTATTATTATTATTATTATTATTATTATTATTATTATTATTATATTATAATTATTATTATGATTATTTATTATTATTATTGCATTCTCACACACACACACACACACACACACACACACACACACACACACACACACACACACACACACACACACACACACACACACACACACACACACGCACACACACACACGCACACATACACATACACACACACACAACACACATATATATATATATATATATATATATATATATATATATTATATATATATATATATATATATATATATATATATATATATATATATATATATATATATATATATATATATATATATATATATATATATATATATATATATATATATATATATATATATATATATATATATATATATATATATATATATATATATATATATATATATATATATATATATATATATATATATATATATATATATATATATATATATATATATATATATATATATATATATATATATATATATAATGTATTTAAAACAGATGTAAAAATCACGTGAGATTTGCGATAAACTTTAGACGTCTCTTTGCAGTTGTCAAAATATTTTAATAAAATGACGTCATAAAGTTCTAAATTGCGTCATCAAGGCTATGACGTCATCAACCTTCTGATGTCTTTGGTTGTAATCTTGTGATTATATTATTCTTTGAGTTTTCTCTTTGGAGCGTTTAATTGAATAACATTTGACGTTTAACGTTATTTTAATTCAAAGTCAGTAAAATATATAAAAATTATGATAAAATATAAAAATTAATTTTTTTACTTATTTATTTCATTTTTTTATTAAATTTTTTTTTAAATTATAGGTTCTATTAATCTATATTGTTAATATTTTGCTAAAGTATAATTATTATTCCTTTCTGTGAAATAATGTCAAATTTCAAAGTATTTTAAAAATCAAAACTTAGTTAAACAAAATAACAGAGATAAATTTAAATAAAAAGAAATTTAAGGAAAAGTATTTAAACAAATATCCCCTAAAATTTGGCAACAGATAAAAATCTGGCAACCTTGAAGTTTCAACAATATTGTTAACGAACCACTTCGTTAAAACAGTGGGGAATTGAACAACGAATAAATAAACAATTAAATCAAAGTATTTGATTGTTTAGGCTAATTTGCTCTGTAAATCATGCCATTATTTAAACAATATCGACATTGCGTAGCTAAAAATGAATAACGGAAAAAGTGTTTTAATTTTAACGGTAAATAACGGAAAAACTTGGTAATTTAATGGAAAAATTTATGAATTTAACGGTAAATAACGGAAAAACTTGGTAATTTAATGGAAAAATCTATGAATTTAACGGTAAATAACGGAAAAACTTGGTAATTTAATGGAAAAATTTATGAATTTAACGGTAAATAACGGAAAAACTTGGTAATTTAATGGAAAAATCTATGAATTTAACGGTAAATAACGGAAAAACTTGGTAATTTAATGGAAAAACTTTTAAATTTTACGGTAAATAACCGAAAACTGTTGTAAATTTAACTGTAAATAATTTAAGTGAAAACTTGTAAATAACGGAAAAACTTGGTAATTTAATGGAAAAATTTATGAATTTAACGGTAAATAACGGAAAACTGTTGTAAATTTAATTATAAATAACGGGAAAACTTGTAAATTATGAAAAACTGCTGCAAATTTAACTGTAAATGGAAAAGCTCTTGTAAATTTACCTGTATACAACGAAAAAACTGCTGAGTGTGTGTATGTGTGTGTGTGAGAAAGAGGGATAACAGTTTTTTGTAAATGAATAGTTACATATTCATAACAATATTAAAATATAAATAAACACTGCTCCATTTGAGTATATATATATTATGCCTTCTATTAAATTATTATTATTATTATTATTATTATTATTATTATTATTATTATTATTATTATTATTATTATTATTATTATTATATTATAATATTAAAATTAATTTATTATATTATTATTATTAATTATTTTATTATAAAATTAATAATTATTAATTATTCATTAATAATTAATTAATAAATTAAAAATTATTATTATTATAAAATTTTATTATTATTATTATTATTATTATTATTATTATTATTATTATTATTATTATTATTATTATTATTATTATTATTATTATTATTATATATTATTATTATATTATTATTTATTATTATTAATTATTATTATTATTATATATTATTATTATTATATATTATTATTATTATTATTATTATTATTATTATTATTATTATTATTATTATTATTATTATTATTATTATTATTATTATTATATTATTATTATTTATTATTATTATTATTATTATTTATTATTATTATTATTATTATTATTATTATTATTATTATTATTATTATTATTATTATTATTATTATTATATATTTTATTATTATTATTATTATTATTATTATTATTATTATTATTATTATTATTATTATTATTATTATTATTATTATTATTATATTATCTTATTATTATTATTATTATTATTATTATTATTATTATTATTATTATTATTATTATTATTATTATTATTATTATTATTATTATTATTATTATTATTATTATCATTGATTGTTTTTCTTTAACTTAAATTTTTAAATGTAATTTTACATTGTTTTATTAGGAGTCTTTTTAATCAAAAAATTTAGTATTATGTATAACTAATGTTTATAAAGTAGCAAATGTAAAATAAAGATATTAAATAAATATTATTATTAATAAAATATTTTTAAGATTGTTATCTTAGCTATTGAATGTAACAGGTTTTTTTAATTTGTTTGCTTGTCTATTTGTCAAACTTTAGTGAAGCAACATTTCTCATAAAATGCGGGATTTTATGTATATTTGAAAGCAGCTTATGATATTTAGGTGATGAAGCCAAATTTTAAAAATGAAATTTTCTTTTTATACTTTTTTTTTTTTATCCGTTTCTTTATTTGTTTGCCAAAAAGTAAACAATTTTGACAACATTCGAAGAGGACGCTCTTAAAAAACTTAAGTTTGTCACAAATTGTTGCCTTTATGTTTCTACTAATAAAGAAACGTTCACTCATGTACGTTTTATACATTGTTCGTCTACACAGAAAATACTAAATAGACACACATGTTGTACGAAAAGATTTTTCATCTGGGTTTGAAAACTTTGTTGGTGAGATTTTTAGTTCTACACCGCCAAATTGTTAACAATTTCAGATTATTATTGCTTATTTAGAAACTAATTCAGCAAGTTATGATTGTTTCTGTAAGATTATATATATATATATATATATATATATATATATATATATATATATATATATATATATATATATATATATATATATATATATATATATATATATATATATATATATATATATATATACATATATATATATATATATATATAGGAACCGACCGGGGTTGGAATTTGGCCGGGGCCGGGGCCGGGGCCGGGGTCACCCAAATTTGGCCGGGGCCGGGGCCGGGGCCGGGGCCGGGGTTCTGGCCGGGGTTTTCTAAAATTTGTAAAGAGGTCAAAAGCACTGAAATTTAATGTTAAAAATATTAGATATAAGGTTTATTTAATTGTAAGGAAGGAGTAGAATAGCCAACATTCACTTAAATTAATGATTATATGCATTTTCTCCAAAAACAAAATAAAAAATTACAGTTTTGTATAGTTAAAGTTTAAAAAAAGTACAAAAATTAAAAAAAAATATATTCTAATTCATAATAGTGATTCAACAGGTTTACTTTAAGTAAGACCCTAAGGTAAAGTTTGAAAAAATGTAAGATATAAAATTATCAATTTAACCTGTATTTATACATATCATTGTTATTTTATTGCCATGTATCAAACTTGTATCATTTAGCTGCATTATTTAAAAATTATTATTTTGTTTATACTTTCAGTCAATATGGCTAAAAGATCAGCTTCTGCAGTATTTGAATACTTTACAATGTTTCAGGATAGGCTCGAAATAGCTAAATGTTAACATCTGAAGTCAGAAAATTAGAAGAGAACCTCCGGGTGCTACAAGTAAAAAAATTTCAACCAAATCTTTTTGGAGTATCTAAAATCAAAATACAAAGATGAACATTCACTAGCAGAAAAGGAGCGGTCAAAAGAAACAGAAAAGAAAAAAAATCTTAATTTTCTTATATTTTGTTTGAATTTTTTTTTTTTATTATTTGACTGATTGAGCTGAAATTTTCAAAGTATGTGAATTTTTTCACGAAGTTCTGATTTTTTTTTTTGAGTCTATAACGGTTTGAAACTTATTTGGACCCAAAGTTGAAAAAAATGAATAACTGGATCAAACCACTGGTCCACATGAGCTGAAAATTTAGCTGAATACCTTTGCCCCAATTTCTTGCATTGGTGGGAATAGGTTTTTGATATCACGTCTAGAAAAAAGTTATATAAGCACTTGAAAAAAAATTTGCAAAAATCGTTCCCTTCTGGAGGAAAAAATTATTTATAAAAAACGCTACCTATTTTTTTTATTAGTGAATATTATTTAGAAGAGGGCAGGGCAACAATATTTATTTAGTGCATATTTAAATGCTCTTTGTTTGAAGCGAGATATAGCCTCTCAAACTTGGGAATTTTTGAAATTTGGCCAAAAATGGAAATTTTTGAAGGCTATATCTCAAAACTAACGAATGTCATCGAATAAAGTACATAGAGGAATTTGTAGCCCCACCCCTCCTCTATACACACCAAAAATAGGAAATGTCATAGTTGTATTTTTTTTTAAAAATTTTGTCTGAAAAGGTGGATTTTTTTAGTTCAAAAAATTTTTTTTTCTATACTTGGTCAGTTTTTGGCTTATAACATTTTTCCTATAACTCTGGGAACAAAAGTCTATTAGAGACTTTTGTATCCCATTTAATTTTAAATAAATAGTCCAATTTTCAGCTCATTCTAAAAAGTGGTTTGGCACCGCCATTCAATTAAAAAAGGGAAAAATTAAAAAAAAAAAAAAAAACTTTTAACCGTAATAGACTCGGAAAAAACGCTAGAAATGGACTTTTCTTACCGGTAAAAAATCTATATAACTGAAAGTTTCAGCAGAATCGGCTGAAAATTAAAAAAAAAAAAAATTTTTTTAAGTATAATTTGCCATTTTAACCCCGGCCGGCAACCCCGGTTTTCCTTGACGCCGGGCCGGGGTCAGTAAAAGCCGGGGTTGGCCGGGGCCGGGGCCGGGGGGGGCCCCGGTCGGTTTATAATATATATATATATATATATATATATATATATATATATATATATATATATATATAATATATATATATATATAATATATATATATATATATATATATATATATATATATATATATATTTATATTATATATATATTTATATTATTTAATATTGCTTATTATGATTTATTTCTTTTATAAAAGCTTATTAAAATAATTCCATATTTTTAAAAGAAAATTCTTCTAAAAATGCTCAGAGCATCAAAGCAATTTACCCTGACAATATTAATATTATATTAATATAATATATATATAATATATATATATATATATATATATATATATATATATATATATATATATATATATATATATATATATATATATATATATATATATATATATATTATATATAATTATATATATATATATATATATATATATATATATATATAATATATATATATATATATTATAATATATATATATATATATATATATATATATATATATATATATATATATATATATATTATATATATATATATATATATATATATATATATATATATATATATATAATATATATATATATATATATATATATATATATATATATTATATATATATATATATATATATATATATATATATATATATATATATATATATATATATATATATATATATATATATATATATATATATATATATATATATATATATATATATAATATATATATATATATATATATATATATATATATATAATATATATAATATATTATATATATATATATATATATATATATATATATATATATATATATATATATATATATATTATATATATATATATATATATATATAATATATATATATATATATATATATATATATATATATATATATATATATAATATATAATATATATAAATATAATAATAAAATAAAAAAAAAAAAAATTAAAAAATAATAATAATAATAATAATTTTTGTATATGAGAAAAATCTAATAATAAATTACAAATAACTAAAACATTGAAAATATTTGTTTTTATTTTTTTGTTTCATTTATTTTTATTTTTTTTTTCTTAATTATTTAAGTTCGTTCAAGCCATTACATAAATGATCCTATCGTTTAACGCAATTCTTAACGCTAAATAAATGTTCCTAATGTTTACTCAGTAAAACACACATACATACACATACACACGTACACACAAACACAAACACACGCCCACAAAGGTGAAGAAAATAAAACAATCCTCTCTCTCTCTCTCTCTCTCCTCTCTCTCTCTCTCTCTCTCTCTCTCTCTCTCTCTCTCTCTCTTTTGAAGGTGAAGAGAAAGAAGAAATAAATTTATATATATATATATATATATATATATATATATATATATATATATAATATATATATAAATATATATATTATATATATATATATATATATATATATATTAGTTAAAAGCCCTAGAATTTACTCTTTTAAGATGAACTGTAATAATGAAGCCGCAGCAAAATTTGCTTCGCAAAGGTTATGTTCAAGAGTACAAGAACGATTATTGTATTTTACATGGAAAATTTTATGTGCTCCTAAGGAAATCAATTATGCAATTCCTATCTCATAAATATAGTCAGTATGAGTTTGGGGTTTAAAGGAGACGGTGATTTATGAGGTCAAAATTCCTTTGACGAGTACCTCGAGAAAGGTGAAAGTTAAACTAAAATTTATGTTTTTCATTTTGTCGATAGAAAAGAGAATGAAATATGGCACTCCGTGTCAGGAAGAATCATCTCGGTCATCCATTTTTCAACATTCTCCCACTCCCAATGAAATGTGTCGCCTAAAGGTCCTATCGAAATAATAATTAGTCATTTCAAGTGAAATTAAAGAAGCAATTGGTAGTAAGCAAGTAAGTAGTAAAGAAGTAATCTCGTAGGTCCGTACACGTAGTTTGTATTCCTACAAAGGATATGAAGGAATTGAACAGAGTGCGGATATAAAAAAAGAGTGAAAAGCAGAGGGTAAATGTCTACCATTGTATATAATTCAAA